>OU860780.1:18209012-18358835 GCA_917862395.2 Heliconius sara
AGTTTTTGTGTGAAACCTCTACAAACACACATACATACAAAAATACAAATCTTTCCTCTTTATTATAGTTCAAGTTCAAGTTCAGCTTCACGTGTGTATCCCGCACACTGCAGGGTAGGCAGAGGGAACGTAGTGAAAGACACTCCGTTCCCCACGTTCTGCCGAATTCCGGAGGCATTGCGTGTTAAGTGGCAGAACTCAACGCCGCGCTTTGCTTCGACACCAGAGCGAAGAAATGGAAATATAAATTTAAGTAAATATTTCATCTCCTCGAGTGGGGATCGAACCCACAACCAGTCGGTTTACAGTCACACCTTGTGCCGCTGCGCCACGACCGGCCTCTTTATTATATTAGTATAGAAAAGAGAAAATATAAAAGTTATTAAGTTTTTGTGGCTCCAGCTAAAAATTCTATTTTGTGGATAATTCTCTATGCACCAAAAATATCAAGTAACACTTATTTTGCTTTCCAGTATTATATATTATTTATAACAGAATCCAAAAATGAGGACAAATTTATAATTATATTTCTTATAGCTTCAATAACTCTCTATCAATATCACATTAATGAAAACATGTGTATTTGTTGTAATAATGATTAATAAAAAAATCGCAGTCGGTAGGATTCGAACCTACGCTCCCAGAGGGAATCTGATTTCTAGTCAGACGCCTTAACCGCTCGGCCACGACTGCTGTATAATACATAGTGTAAAGTTGTAAACAGATGTATCTTACCCTCAAACGATTTTTGGTAAAGTACTTTCCAATATTAGTACCTGTTACTTGACATACTTATAAAATCTTGTATAAAGTTCATATACGATTTCTTTTTTTTTTACACTCTCCTCCCTACTTGCTTAAAATCATTACACTTATATTAGGAGGTAAGATATTCATGTTGCTTCAAACCAAAGAGAGTTATCTATAAAACATAAATTATAGCAGCAGACGCAAATGTTTTATAAAACATACATATTAAATAATGAAACAGATAATGTTTTCTATATTTGTATATCAAACAAACAGGCTCCACCAAGATTTGAACTCGGATCGCTAGATTCAAAGTCCAGAGTGCTCACCATTAATTACACCGTGTTAAATTAAGGCATTATAATTAATTACAATTATCTTTTTTTAGGAATATTGTTTCATCATGTGGTAAAAGTAAGATATAGTTTAGTGTATGTTTGTAAGCAAATATTCATAGTTATTTCACAAAAGCATATTATTCTTATTTTTTTATTAATAATAAATATAATTAACTTACTGTTTTTAAATATGGCAAATAATTACGGAGGAAAGCAAAAAAGTAAAGTGCTTTCCCTTTCTTCCTATACCTTGATGGTTGGACGCGTCATGTGTGATTTTGCTTTCCTACGTTGCTATTTTATATAATAAAACTTTTTTCTTCACTTTAATTCAGGTTTCATAATATTTTGCACGATTTGTTCTTAAGCATATCATCTTTAAGGAGCTCTACATATGAATTTTGTTTACCTTTTGTCCATTTAAGGTTCAGTTGCGACTTTATCAGATACTATTCAGTCCTTTAGAAAGAGCCTTCGCCAACGTCCGTACCACATTGAACACACCGGTTCTCGTCCGATCACCGAAGTTAAGCAACGTCGGGCGCGGTCAGTACTTGGATGGGTGACCGCCTGGGAACACCGCGTGCCGTTGGCATTATCCTATTTTATTGTCACTTCCTTTATACTAAGGAATTAAACTAGTAACGTATATATCACTTACTTGAGTAAACACATAAAGCACCTTGTTACTGAAAAAACAGTAAAAATATATTTTCTAAATTAATATTTAAATTTGCCATAAATATGGTTACAAAGATAATATATATTTTTTTATTGCGCGTAACATTTATATATATTTTACATTGTGTTAGTTTAGTATTATACATTGTGTTAGTAATACATTAATATATAATATTATACTAATGTGTTAATGTTAAACAATTCAAAGTATATAATGCTAATTGGAAGTGGTCTCCATTTGCTACAATACAGTCCTTTAAGCGTTGAGGCTCAGTTATCACTAGCAGCACGTACATTGCTAAGGGAAAATTCTTCAATCGTATGGTTTGTTTTAGGGATTTCCAATCATCATGGTGATACGAGCAAGCCTTACTCTCTAAAACTAACAATAAATCAAAACCGGATTAAGGTCATGACTAGATGATGGCCAGTCTTCAGCTCAGATGAAGTCCAGAACGCTGATTTCTGACCAAACTTCGGTGATCAGACGAGAACCGGTGTGTTCAACGTGGTATGGACGTTGTCTATAATAGTAATCAAATATACTTACGCACTAGTGTACCTAAACTAACGCTAAAATAAACAAAGGATAAGTAAAAAATAAATATAATTCTTGATAAAAAAAATACATAAAACAATAGTATTGAAATAAAAACAAAAAGCAGTCAGACAAACAGTCAATCTGGGTAACTTTCATAGATACAAGCGATATTTTACATTATCTTAAAATTTCAAGTAGTAGTTAGTGCTTTCATAATACTTTTCATCCATTCACATAAACCTTTTAACATACATTACTATGAAAGAAAACCTGAATTTTGTTGTCTGTCTGTCAAAGTTACCCATTTGATGAAAGAAACTTTGACAAACACAAAACCATTCATAAAAGGGTAGTCTTAATTATTCTTTTTATTAATCTAAGTAATATTGGTTCATGTTTTATAAAATAATGGATATAACTGATATAATGCAATGCTCCAGAATTCGGCAGAAAGTGGAGAACCGAGTATCTTAACACTAGCTCCCTCTGCCTACCCTGCTGTGTGCGGGATACAGCGTGAAGCTGTTTTAATTTTTATTTTTTTTAATGTAAGACAAAAGGAAAACAAATGTTATATTGCGGCTCTAAATTCCGCCACTTGACATGTATTGCCTCGAGTTCGAATGGAAAGTGGAGGACATGGTGTCTCGACACTCTCCCTCTCTGACTATACGCTATATGTATAATTCTAAATAATAAAAATGATTATTTATAAATTAATTTCTTATTTAATCAAGTGTTTGCATTGTTTTTAATGTAATCTATAATAGCATTATCTCTATTTTATAGTATCCGGTTCCATGGTGTAATGGTTAGCACTCTGGACTTTGAATCCAGCGATCCGAGTTCAAATCTCGGTGGAACCTAATCTTTTAGAAGGTAAACATAATTTTGACAAATTAAAAAATATTGTGGAAAAAAAATCTGTTTTGTCGTATCAAGCAAGCAATTTCAATTGCTAATTTTTGGTTGTAATTTCTCATATTTTTTATACCTTAACACTAAATTCCGTTCAAATTATAGTTTTTCCGTTTAATAATTCAATAAAATACATTAATTTACTATACCGGTGATTAGTTACTGCGCTCTTATATATATTTTTATAGGTAATTTCCTGAAGAAGAAAGACTAGAAGGGAGGCTGTTTCTGACTGATTTATTTCTAAAATATCTTAGGTTGAAATATACTCATCTTCAGATATCTTAATTTTTATTTATTAATTCATGTAATATATATGAATAAAATGTTATGTTTTTGGCACCATTATTTAGAAGATATCCTACCTATTCTAATTTAGCAACTATTACAAGACATGTTTTTTATGGAAAAGACAAACGACCCCCTGTAAAACTAGATGAGCTACAGGTGCATTGCCATCTTTTATGTACACAAGCCAAAATAAAATATGTAACTATATTTGCATTTATGACAAAATACACGTATCAAATCTTGACCCAGAATAAAAAAATCGCAGTCGGTAGGATTCGAACCTACGCTCCCAGAGGGAATCTGATTTCTAGTCAGACGCCTTAACCGCTCGGCCACGACTGCTACATATTCAGCATAACAAAAACACACGTTTCTTTATATGAGTTTACATCTATAAATGACTACTTTCTATTTTAAGCTCTTGGCCTACATAAGAAAACGAAAAGTAAGCGGTGAAGGTACCAATCGACTCGAGATATACATATCGAATTCGAAACTATTAAGAGAATTTGATTCTATCCTATTGATTCAAATTCTTCGGTTGACCTAAACTTATAAAATATGGCAGCTGGCATTTATAGGTGTTCTAGTTCAGGAAAAAATACATTTGTGGTTAAATTCTAAAAATAATAGCTTTAAAAAAGGGGGGAAAAATTTTGTATTAAAGCCGCTAGTTCAAATGAGGTATCAGATGAAAGGGCTCTGGCTAAGCTAAGCTTGAATTTCAGAAAAAGCTCGAGACCATAAATTTTAGTACGGAACCCTCGGACCGTGTGCCTCGCGCTCGTCCGGTGTTTCTTATTCTATTTTTCAGGACAAAATTTGTTATAAGTAAAATTTCTGGGGTGGGCACGTAGCAGGGATGGTAGAGGAAACCTGGGAATCTAGAGTTAAGACACGCCGTTATGCATATTTCGGCGAACTCTAGTGGAATCTCTCTGGTGAAATCTGACTTTTTTTGCGTTTAAAACTTATAATAATAATTTTATTAATTGTCTAATTATTATTAGTTACCAAAAGTTATATTTTTAGATAAATTCAATTGTTGCTTTTAAATTGAACTTATGTATGCACTTTGGTTAATATGATAACAACTAAATAAATGAACAAGCTTTTCTAATGAAGTTTCGCCAACGTCCATACCACGTTGAACACACCGGTTCTCGTCCGATCACCGAAGTTAAGCAACGTCGGGCGCGGTCAGTACTTGGATGGGTGACCGCCTGGGAACACCGCGTGCCGTTGGCTTTTTTGCACTTTTTTTTTAAATATCTTCACTATATCATAACTATATTTAGGAAACATTACTTTTTTTAGGTTCACGCGGTTTCCCGCACCAAGCAGGATAGAAAGAGGGTGTGCATAATTCCTACTCAAGATGGCTGCTTTTATTTTGAGATATGTTACACTACTTCGATTTTTTTTGGACCTATTAGTTTATATAGTTAAATAATATGTTCATTATATAATTTTGGTAGGTGTCAATTCGGAAATGGACTATAAAAGCGTCCTCAAATAATTGACTTAATTTTTTTACAATTTATAATATTCCAAAAATTCAGAAAAATACATTACATATAAATAAATAATAAAATAAATAATAAAATTAATAAACATATAAATATCTATATTATATTAAAATTTCATCAAGATATCTTTAATAGATACCGAGAAAATAAAAATTTAACTTAAGAGTTGCTACCTGAAAAAAGAAATTGTGTGTTGCTATTTCAGATAAAAAGCAATACAATTATATTAAAAATAATAATTCATTAAAAGCCAGTGTAGCTTTCCCATGCTTATCGGGTTAAACACCTTACTTCATAAAATGAATGCTCAAAGGTTGTCGGAGTAAAATGTCACTTTGAAAAACAAATTGCATCCGTGTTTTGTTTTGTGTCACTGTATTGTATCCGTCACATTATGACCTATCCCTGTGTCGTATTCGCATACACCAAGATAGATCTCCTTCAGACGGTTCAAAACAAATATGACATCCGGACGTCCATGGGACGTACGTATGGTACTTATGGCATTCCCCTGTGATCGCCAACACTTCACGAGCGTCTGTTAATGAGCTACTCTCGCTCTCCGAGCAATGAAGTCCATTCGAAAAAAAAAGGTAAAAAGTTGAAAGAGTAAGAGCCGCATTAAGTCGCATTATATTTATTTCTCAAGTAAGTACAAATTTTGTCTTTTTAATAGGAATTTAAAAAGGCGGTCACCCTTAATGGGTGATCGTACGAGGACGTTGGCTACTTCGATTAACAAAATCTCAACCAGTTGTGTCTTTATTATATACAGTTCACTTTAAGTATTTTCAATTTTTTTATGCACAAAAAATGTCATTTAGAGTTCACCTAATAATAAGTTATTAGCCACCAATTACAATTAAAGGCTAATTGACGCCGTTCTGTGTGATTGTAGATAATTTGTTTAACCAAGTGTATAAGCCATTGTTTTAGTATTTCTCATAAATATCCGGTTCCATGGTGTAATGGTTAGCACTCTGGACTTTGAATCCAGCGATCCGAGTTCAAATCTCGGTGGAACCTAATTTTTTAGCCTTAAAAATAATATCCCAGAGTTTTTTTTTCATATTGTTGGGTCAATTTCTATTGTACATTTTTCCTTGTATAGTTTTCCCTAGATCTGAGTTAATTTATAAATAATATTAATCTATTCTAAATTAGATCTTATTTTCCACGGAATTTATGTTAGGACGATACATTTTTAATATATGAAATGTGTATTCGATGTCATGGAACATATGAATAATATTTTCATTTCTGCATTTTGACAATGAACCAAAACGCGGAGTTGCGTTCTGCCACTTAACACGCAAATGCCTCCAGAATTCGGCTGAAAGTGGGGAACGGAATGTCTTAACACTAGGTTCCCTCTGCTTACCCTGCTGTATGCGGGATACAGTGTGAAGCTGATTTCTGAAGAATTTTTGTATTAGTTTACATTATGTAGGCCAAGAGCTTAAAATAAAAAGTAATCGTTTGTATATATAAATCTCACATTATCAGTAGCTACGTGTATTTATATAAGATTGTATGTAGCAGTCGTGGCCGAGCGGTTAAGGCGTCTGACTAGAAATCAGATTCCCTCTGGGAGCGTAGGTTCGAATCCTACCGACTGCGGATTTTTTTTCGTGCGTAATTTTAACGTTTATATTTTTACTGTCAATTCTTATTTAGATAGCTCTTTTATGTTATTTTTTTTTATACGATGTTCAGTCAAGGCAGCTAGAGTTACTGTGTTGTGTTGAGTTTCGCCACTCAACACGCAATCCGCGAATTCGGGTGGGAAGTGGAGAAAGGTGTGTATTTTACTTTAAACTTTAAAAAAATATATATTTTCTTTGATTTAATCTACACTCAGGACAATTAAATATTTTTCGCTTCGACAAAGGAAAGTGCGACTTTGAGTTCCGCCGCACAATATGTAATGTTCCAAAAATGAAATCTGCAGTAAGTGAAGCTAAAAAAATAAAAATCGTCGTGAAGCATAATGATAAATTTTGCTTCACACCGTATCCCGTACGTGGTGGCATAGAAGGAACCTGGGGACCTAATGTTAAGACATTCCGTTCCAATTAAAACATTTCGTGTTCTTTATTTTCCGCCGAATTCTGAAGGCGTTACGTGTTGAGCAGCGGAACTCAACGCCGTGATTTGCCACGTTACCAGCGTGAGAAAAACTATTAATTATATAAAAAAGTTGTTAAGCTTCTTATCCTTATTCCTAATCTTTTATTTTCTTTAATATGTATTGATTGATCACTTAATATTGTTTTAAAAAAATCAACTCTTTATAACAAACGTTTTTGAATTTCTCTTGTGGGAGTCGAACGACAGCCTGTCGTTTATAGTCGCATGTTTGCACCCCTGCACCTCGAGTGGCTTCATTATTAAGCGGAGTTGCGTTCTGCCAATTAACACGCAATGCTTCTAGAATTCTTTTTTTGTATGGAAAAGGACAAGGCAAACGAGCGTTCGGGTCACCTGATGATAAGTGATTACCGCCGCCCACGGCCCCGTGCAACATCAGAGGAGCTACAGGTGCGTTGCCGGCAAAATTCGGCGGAAAATGCGGAACAGATATAGCCTAGTTGGAACGGAGTGTCTTAAACTAGGTTCCCAGGTTCTCTCCAGGGACATAGCATGAATAGCAAAAATATGAGTAATAACTACGAAATTACTGAACGAGTTTTTGAATATTATGTTCGCTAACGTCCATACCACGTTGAACACACCGGTTCTCGTCCGATCACCGAAGTTAAGCAACGTCGGGCGCGGTCAGTACTTGGATGGGTGACCGCCTGGGAACACCGCGTGCCGTTAGCTTTTTTGCGTCACTGGCACTTTTTATAGCTTCACGTAGTGGCCTAACTTTGGTTGCCAAGTGAACATTTCATTAAAGTCGTTTAAGCATATATTTTTTGGCAACACTACGTCAATATGATGGAAAATAATAATAATAAAAAAGGATTACACTGAATACCACATATAAACAAAAATCCTCTATTTCCATACAATTTTCGAAACATCGATTGACAAAACTCAACGTTGGGTTTTGTCTTGTTACCAGAACGAAGAAATGAAAATGAACGAACGTTGCGTTTACAATCAGACTTTTCATACAAACCAATTTAAAATCTAACACATGTGTTCATATAGGTATCTTACTACAACTATTATTCTTCACTTTTTCACAAATACTTAAAAATTTCTCCAACCTGTCCCTATTTACACCACCCCTTAAACTTAGATTTCAAACAAAAAAAAAACGACAAAACGGCGAAGGGTGAAAACAGAATGTAGTCAGGTCCGAACCATTTGTCGTTGTAGATTACATTTGAAATGAAAAGTAGGTAGTTTCAGAAGTTTTTTCATACCGTCGCTCGTAAATACTTGTCAACCCGTTGACTGATTTGCATTCTTTATTCCCTCACTTTTACTTACTGGGGGTAAATTATTTTCACTGTAACTAATGATTGAGTGACGGTTTGGATACTTTGTTAGTTACTGTGCTTTTATGATTTTTTTTAGTTTAATTTTTTTTATGTTTGCCTATTAAATGCCTATTATTGCCTATTAAATGAGTAAATAAAAAAATGTGTAGTTACAAAAAGCGAATGAATTTTTGCTTTGAAGCGAAGAAAAACAATTTTTTCTATAAATATTTAATTGATGAATAATACAACATAAGTAGATAAGGCCAAGGTTATGTGGCACAGGGCCACAAGTCTGTGACAGTGAAGGCGGCAGGTTGCTTGTTCGATTTCCACTCGAGGAAATTAAATATTTAGATAATATTTTCATACTAATATGAAAAAAAAGGTGTAATTAGCCTTAAGTAAAAAATACAGGTTAGATTTTAAACCTTCTCGCAAACGAGGGTTATATATTCTTTACCGTCGTTGTATTCTGTGGTTGGAGTGGAAAAGTGGTTGTTGTTGATTGTTGATGTTTTCTCATTTGTTGCGATTTATGAAAATAAGTTATTCATGATTGAATGTCTAAATTATATAATCAATCAATAGATTGATTTAACAAGAGTTAAATAAAAGTATTAGGTAAAGGTAAGCGGGTAAAGTCTTGAACGGGCCGCTAGTACTATATTATATTACTACACGCAGGTATTTAAATGTATACAATATAAATGTATAAAACACATAACTTCCAAAACATCTAAACATCATATGCGTTTATCATAAGCATCAAATCGAACAAAACTTATATGATACTCTGCTATTCCATCCAAGAATATCAGAACGGCCGTCATGTTGGATACCTTTCTGGGCATCGCATTAAATATTGACAAAATAAAATTTAGAATTTGGACGTGAGCGTTAAGGCGACGGGGAACCGCCAAGGAGCCATTCCGTACCAAATGTTTCCAATAAATATATTATCAAGTTACAAATACTCTAGTGTATTCGACACTTGCGATAAAATGTATATTTATTCATAATATTTTGGATGTATGGAGATGGGTTGTATGTCGAGGAAGGGATAGGTGTCCGTTATAGGTCTGTTATGACATTTAGTGCCCTACCCTTGAAGTGGTGAATCTATTATGTAAAATGTTTGTGTAAATTTTTATTTTGGTTGTTGCGGGTTCGATTTTAAAGTAATTTTTTGTTTTCTTTCTTAGATTCTTGCTGTATTTCGCATATAGCATGGTAGGAAAAGATCCCATTATTGTTATACTTCGTTTCCCAATTATTATCCAATTATCGAGATATTGATGTTTGAGATCGGCGTAAATCGAACCCACCACTATCACGATTTCTGTAAGGTCTCATTGTGTTATGATACATAAAATATGTTAGGCTTAATTAAGCCTATAGTTTTTTTACTACTGCGAGCTTAGATATTATTTATATAATAATATTATATATAGCATATATATATATATATATATATATATATATATATATATATATATATATATATATATTATATATAAAATATTGTATTCATAAGTTTATATATCTATTTTAACAATTTATGTCCAACTGGTTCCATGGTGTAATGGTTAGCACTCTGGACTCTGAATCCAGCGATCCGAGTTCAAATCTCGGTGGAACCTGACTTTATGTTACATATATTTTTTTTATTTTCCTGTATAATTTATTATAATTAAGATAAAATACATGCTTTCTTGAGCTTTGTTGAGATGGCGCGTTAACACCGACTTCCAACAAACATCCAAGTAAGCGTTGGCTGGATGACATGATGCAGGTCATTAGAGCGAATAAACTAACCACCCAGGATTTTGAAGACTACGAAAGTGGAGTACATTGAGCTGGAAACACGGAAGGCAGATCTTGGCAACAAAAGCTACGACTAATGCCAAAGGGGAAAAAACATAATGAGTACATTTCTTTATATCATCATTAACTTTGTACGACAATTCCTACCATTGTATCATAATATCAAAAAGTTTGAGCAACCAATACGGCTTCTAAAAATATATCTTTATCTTAGAAATTTAAATTATATTCTAAAAACATGAAATAATTCGATAATATACATCACAAATATGATTTTATATTAAATTAGTTCTACATTTTAATATTTAATTTGTGAGTAAATTATGTCAGTTAAGTAACAAAAAAAAATATTATGTCTCTTATATGTACATAAATATATTTCTTATAAAAAATAGGTTCCACCGAGATTTGAACTCGGATCGCTGGATTCAAAGTCCAGAGTGCTAACCATTACACCATGGAACCGGATATCTTTAAAAAATATTTTATTAATTACATATCGATAATTTGGAAATAGAATATAGGCTATTAAACAATTGTTCAAGTAATATACTAATTTATAGACATGTGTTTTATTCGAAATCGTTTGTTATAATAACCGTAAAGTGGAGGCCGTCGTCGCACAACAACACAGCATCTGAATCAACGCAGTGATTGTTGGCTTGATGTGCACTCGGGGCAGTTCGTGATTTTTATTTCATCCCTCTAATAACAAGAAAAAGCGCAGCGCTGAGTTCCGTCACTCCAAACATAGCTCGAAAATTGAGCGGAGAGTTTCAAATGTGTAAGTTTAACTCATTGGCGATGGCAGAGGCAGAGTAGATCTTTATTTCACTCCACTTCTCTACTTTCAACTTTCACAATTCTTAGTAACTCATAATAAGAAATAGAGAAAATAGTGATTTAAATGTTTATTTTACATTTTATGACATTTAGTAGGGTGACTTTATAAATTGTTACAATCATATGGTCACTAAATAAATGAAATAGGACACGAATGTGTATGAGGTCTCATAGCTAATCAAATATTCACTGAGCGACCAGAAACCGTGTCGCTTTTAAAAGCTTTCAATTCAATATTTAAATTATCAATTTTTCATATAATATCTATGTTTTACTATAAGTATATCTTGTGCTCATTTTTGTGTGTTGTATTTTTATAATGGCTGTGATATTGTCGTAATACAAAGTATACTAAAGAAATGTGACGTAAGCTTTGAAAATATGATATATTGCGCCACAATGGTTCCTATTTTTGTGTTAAGACACTCCTATTAAAATATTTCCGTTCTCTTCTTTGCACCCAATTCTACAGGACATTGCGTGGTAGGTGGCGACACTTAACGTAACCATTTGCATCGTTACCCGCGCAAGGAAAATGAAAATATTAAATATTTTATTCGAGATAGAATTGAAGCCAGAACCTGTCGCGTTTATAGTCGCACGCTTGTGCCCCTGCGTCATGACTTGGCTCCTTTTTTAGTTTTTTTTTATGTAAAGAAGAAATTAATGTAAATTCTTTTTTAATTTTTTTTTTCTAAACAAATTTCAGGCAGTGATAGTATTGTAATGTAGAAGCAAGATCGCAATTGAAGCATCTAGGGTACCTCTAGGGAAATTTACTATCAATATGTTGTTGGCTGTCACTCTGCAAGATGAAGCCTTCTCATCCAATATCGAAAATCTTAATCCAATACGCCGCGACAGCGAATGATTTATACTGGGAAGCGATGGCTGATCGGAGTTGTAACATGTCGCTTTTACTGTTAGATATTTTTTTAATCTTTTTTGGGAAAATTAAAAAAATATAAATTTATTTCATATTACGTAGTGCTTCGTGGCATCGTGGTCACGTAGTGGCAATAGATAGTTCGTGATATGTGTGCGTAGTAAAATCGACGTATAAACGTAATTCGATTCCTTCTCGTGGAATTGAAATATTTAATATTTTCATTGACTCGTTCTGGTAACGCCCCAAGAATTCGATGGAAAGTGAGAAACGAATAGTCTTAACACTAATTTCCTTATGCCTAACCTACGTGCAAGGTATAGCGGAAAGTTAAAAAGAAAAATATTTTTTTTGGATATTATACATAGTAGATCTAAATACTTAGGTCTTGTGGTATCTTTTCATAATTGTTATTATAATAAAATTATATTACAAAGTATTTTAAGGAAGTGGGAAGTATGACATATATTTGTCATAAATATAGCAGCAACATAAAATTTATATATTATATAATCAAATGATTTATTGGAAACTGTAAATTCCTTCAAATCAGGCCCCTGGGGCCTTACTCTTGAAAGTAATTTCAATCCCATTTTGACGTCCACGATTGTCCAATGTAATCCTGCGGCGACGTTATTTTGGTACTCTTGAAACCAACATTCTCAAAGTCGGATTACTATTTTTTTGAGCAATCCTAACGCCGTTATAACTGACAGTTAGTGTTGTGCACTTTATACCGATAAATCTGCGATACATAATAACCATTCATAACTCATTGAAATAATTTATTTACATGCACATTTTTCTCAAAAACAATAATTATAAATAATATTTATTTTGTTTTACTTAAAAAATAATGAAATCTTTGAAGTCTTTCTAAAAAATGAATATATTTTATCTGTATGTCTATTTATTTAGAAAGTTTTCTCAAAAACCATTTGACATATGTATTTGTATCATTATGTTAATGTTTACGTTATCACTTATAATAAATATATTTCTACAATCGATATGCATTTAGCCTATAAATAAATATTAATAAAGGTTGAAATGTAAAAACAAGTAAAGTATAACATAATAATAAAGGTTAAATGCTTTTGAAGTTGAGGCATACATATTTTTATATGTTAATGGATAACGCTTTAATGTGCATATTTAAACAAAAAAATTATGATTAGTCTATTATGTTTATAATAGTGATTAAATAAAAGTATTAATAAAAAAATGCTTTACTACTGAATGTCTTTTTATTATAATAAGAATATTTATATGTACCATTATCATATTATGTATAATACCATAAAGCTTAAAGCTATACATAAATGTCACAAGTAAGTACGTAAAAGTTGGTTAATTTTTAATTTATAAGAAAGACCAAAAGACAAACTTTTTTCTTTAACTATAAAACAAACTAAAAATAACATTTAATAAAAACAACTTTTATTTTTTTTTGCCCTATATATAATATTTTGTTTTAAATGCCAATTATGTAATTAAACAATAATTAAAACATACATCTTTATTGGTAATTTTAAAAACACAAAACTATCTCTAAATAATTGAATAATTCTTTTTAAAATAAGTTTAATAAGATCATTTACATATTGTTACATCTGAAACATTTCTCTTTAGCATGAAAGCATCTAATTACAAATCAAGTTCTAAAAACACTTTATTGCACAAAGATAATTTTAATCAAATTTGTACTTATTTAAAGTATAAAGATATTTTTGTTATTTATTATATCAAACATTTATATATATTCATACATAAATACATACATAGATATTATATATACATTTATATAGAGATACAATTATAGACATGTTTACAAATACTTGATACTTAAAAATTTTTATGACATCCCAGGATAAATAAACAGTCAGTGATTTTGCTTAGCATTTTAATCAGCAGTTACTATTATATATGTATTTACTCAGATTAAAACTTAATTTACCAAGCATATGTAAGTTACAGGCATTAATTTCGTTTTAAATTTTTGGGCTTTATGTGACAAATTCTACTTATTTCTTCGTATCACCTTTATAACAGAATTTTTCATTAAGACAGTTAATAGTTTTACGTTTCTTTAAAATTCACAAATCGACGCATATTTCGTTGTTTTTAATGTCTAATTTATATGTTTTCCTCAAAACACAGTACATAAGCACTAATTGCTGTTTTCACGAGAAAAATAACAAATCAATTTCTTAAAAGGTACACTTTAGTTATTGAGTGAAATCCCAATTCCACTTCTAATTTTGCTGTCTTTTTAACTGTCAAAAACGCGTCAAGAGTACCAAATATCACAATTCTAACGAATTTTACAACAATTTTTAGTTAACGCAACCGTCAACTAGCGGGCGGTAGTGGACTTAGCAATTGATTGCTTTCAAGAGTACGAAATTAAATTTATTAACGATTGATCATTGAATATTGTCGTCAATAGTAAGGCCCGAGAACCTACGAGTATTTAATTTAATGACATTTCCTTGATTGAAAAATTTATTAATCATTGATAGTTTGAAATATATTTATCCTAATTTAAGAGCTGTTGAGTTCCGCCACTTAACACACAATGCCTCCAGAATTCAGCGGAAAGTGGGGAACGGAGTGTCTTAACACTAGGTTCCCACTGCCTACCCTGCTGTGTGCGGGATACAGCGTGAAGCTGATTTGATTTATTTATATACTCATATAGAAGCTATGTGCAACACGCAACATTTTAGCGCCCCAACCCGTCAGTAATCCACTCCGCTGCGAGAGCACCTGCGCGCAATCACATAATGATCGCTGAAAGGGATTTTTTGTCTCATGTTACAGTTTCAGCTTCGACATTCGATAAATTGATGAAAAATAATATATTTAAGGTAAAATATAGTTTATTAAAGGAAAAAAAGGAAAATATTTTTTAGACGAGTCTGTATATAATCTTTAGGTATATATGAAGAAGGAAACTTAACTTCCATTTTTTCTTATGTTTTACTTATTATTCCATTCTTTGTTTAATAATAGTGAGGGAATAAAACTAGAGAAAAGACAAAAATTTGTCTGTCTGTGTATATAGTAAAACAGGTATAATGCTCTTCATATTTCATCCATGACAAAGGCGTGATAGTAGAATAAAGTATTTTAAAAATTTTAACCTTGTTTTTCCACATTTAGGAAAGAAGAATAGTTTTTTAGAAAATTAGTTTTCGCATTTTTTTATGTATAAAATATAAATATAACCTTTATCCTGAAATATAACACAAAAAATACTAAAAAATATAATATTCTAAAAAAAATCGATCATTCAAAAAATCGATTCTTATTGATATCAATTAATACTATTTACACTAAATAAACAAAAACAAACAATCAGATTGATCGCGACAGAAGTATTTTATCCTTGTTTCTCTATAGAGAATATTTGAAATATAACCGGCAACTAGGAGTTCAATTAACAGTACCGTTATTAATGGGTCGTTCCGACTCCGATTAAACTCAATCCGGGAGCCGCGGGGTTGATGCTGTCGTGAAAATTAAAATAAGTTGTTTTTATTTATTTTATTGGTTATGTGAAGATTTTTTTTTTAAATTTGTGTTATTTCATAATGTGGCACTAAGGCACAAAGATGTGATTGTAAACAGTGACAGGTTGTGAATTCTATTCTTAAAAATATTAAATATTTAATTTCCACAATAGGCAATGCCTCCAGAATTGGGCAGAATGTGGGGAGCAAAGTGTCGTTATAATAGTTCCCAGGTTCCCTATATTGTAAATGGACCCTGTTATGTGCTGGATACAGCATGAAACTTAAGAATAATCAAAAACATTAAAATTATATTTCAAGTAAATTTATTTTAATTTTTAGCCATTTGTTAAAATTTAGAATTAATTTTAAAGTTGTAAAAAATTTTAAGATTAGAAAAATATGTACATACACAATAAATAATTCAAATTTAAGTTACTTAAACACAAAACAATATAATACTGTAATTTTATAATTAATATTTGTTTTGAATTTAAATAATTTGTCTATTATAAAAGAGTAACTTTGGCCATTTATTTAAACAACTGTACAAACTGCAATATAATACAATGTAACAATGTGTTAAAAGTGTTCTTTTTCAATTTAATATGTTTTGTTTGTTTAATTATGGTTCAACGCATATAACAGGGTAGGCAGAGGGAACCTTGTACCTAGCATACACCTAGAAATTTTTCATTAGATCCTATTTTTCATTAGATATTCTTATCTATAAACTAGAAAGGAAAAGAAAAAAAAGGTATATTTTAATATGATTATAAATATATGATTTGTTTTTAACTTTATAGTATTAAAAAAAAGAATAATTTATTCAAATAATCCGACAGCGACGGCCCTACGGAGGCACGCACTAATTACAAACGAGAATCCAATGCAATAAATCACGGACATAATATAACGCAGTCACAGGAATGTATGCCCCAAATCCACGGTACATTTTGTATTTTGGCCAATGTATAGGACTATAGATAGTACTGTATGTGGTGGGGATTTTTTTTAATTTCTAAAGGATTTTTTTTATTATTAATTTTAGTTATATTACGAATGTAAGTAGCCGCCAGATATTTTGATTACATGAGAAAATACCGTGCTTTTCCGTTCTACACGGAATTTCTAGATGCTCTCTGCTGCTTCTCTTCACACTCCTTACCTAATCTAACTTTTTTGCATGACGCAAAAATTTTCTTCCTTTCCTCACTTAGCAAGGTAGGCAGAGGGAACCAAGTGTTCCAATAAGACACTTCCGTTCCCAACTTTCAGCTGAATTTTGGAGACATTGCTTGTCGAGTGGTGGAACTCGACGCCGCGCTTTGCCTCATTGTCGTAGCGAGGAAATGGAAACATTATATATTTCATTAGTTTGAGTGGAGATTGACCCCATAACCTGTCACGTTTACAGCTACAAGAGTTCAAGTCATTTTTCTGAGATATAACAGAGGTTGTCAAGGAAATATTCTTACATGAATACTCATAAAACTTCAGACTATCCATGCATTTGTGTGCATATTAAATAAAAATCCTTCCTCCTCTGAACATTGGGTTGTCTTAGTAAATCTCTTAATATATATTATAGATATTAAACGTAATAAAATTCCACTAACAATAGACACAAGGAAGAACAATTTACAATATTATCATGCAATTTCTAAATTTTTACAAAATATTTTAAAAGGTGATTTTGCCCAAGTCGTTAGCGGTTACATCAGACCTACATCATCCAACCGCGTGTCGACTTTAATTTATTAGTTTTTTTAATTACGCAGAAATTTTCAGAATTTTTGTGCTAAATCTCACCTAATTTCTTTCAGTTTTACACTTCTGCGTACAGAAGGGTAAGCAGTAGGAACCTAGTGGTAAAACACCCCATTAAGACATTTCCGTACCCAACTTTCCGCTAAATTTTTGAGGCATTGCGTGTTGATTGGCGGGACTCAACACCGCATTTTCTTAAAAAAACTTGTCTTAGCTTTACACTGTATACCACAGAGTAAGGCAGCAAGTATGTACCTAGTATTAAGACACTCCTTACCCCATCTTACGGATAACTATAATTTACAATTTACCCCAACCCCTATTACCCAAAGGGGTTTACCTAAACTGCACAATTCATCAAGTGTCGTGCGTTTAGTTACAATTAATGTAATCCAACTGTCGCGTTGCGGTGATTAATATTTCACATACAATAGAAAACTAATTAAATACTCATCTTCTTGGTTTCGATTGTCCTTAGTGATTAAGGAAGATCCATAAATGTCTATTTCAAAGTGTTTTAGATTGTATTTTTCTTATGTTTAGGTAATCAGTTTTACGTTATATCAGCCCGTCACTTAACGCCGCGTTTTGCCTCGTTATCAGAGCGAAAAAATGAAAATATTAAATTGCGTTCCCCTGAAAATGGAATCGAATCCAGGCCCTGGCGCCACGAATAGCCTAATACTTATATTTCTTGTTTTATATTCAACTACAATATATTCAATATTATAAAGCAGACGAATTTGCTTGGCTTAACGTTCTAATCTCGGGAATTACTGATTCGACTTAAAAACGTCTTTAGGAATTGAATAGTCCATTCAACAACGAGGAGTTTCAATACGACGACCAATGGGAACGGAGCGATGAAAAATAATGCAAAAATTATAAAGCGTTAGAGCTGTAACTTTCGTTACTTTTTTTGATCACGCAGGTGAAACCTAGGTTTACCTTTAGCCTTTAGGCTAGTCTTATAATAAGATAGTATGAAACAAAAAACAAAGTCAGTATTTTTCAGTGTTTTACTTACCCTTATAGCTCATGAACTATGCAACAGAATTTTATGAGGCTTTTCTAATAGTCTGTCTATCAGTGTTCAAGGGGAAGATTTGTATGTAAAATACATATTTTTATTAAGGAATATTTAAGATTTGTAAGGTTCTTTCGTAAGTATTTATTTCCGTGCTTACAAGAAAAAAAAATTAAGAAATTAGATTTTTTGTGTACTTCACACGGAAAAGGCCTGACAAGCTGAATATGAAAATGCTTAAATAACATTAATAGTATGGTAGTTAATTCATGGTTAATAAAATTTAACGTATAATAAGCGTCACAAAACTGAACGCAACCCTTTTCACTTTTTAGTCAGGCAAAAAAAAAGAAAAAAAGTTACATTTTAAATAATAATATTTGCATACCATATATATATAATCAGATACAAAGTTCTATGTTCAAAGCTATGATAATTAAAAGATTAATATTTGATTATATTTATATATTTCAGTTTTTTATCAACTAGTTTTCTCATTTAAATTTTTTACTCGCTCCATTGTATTCTTCCTATTTAATTTTTTTTCACGCATTATGTTTTGCGGGTTAGGCACATTTCTTTAAAGAAGTGCACCGTTATTTTCTTGGCTTACTAGACTCTACATTACTTATTAAATTAGCACCTTAAATGACATAACACAATTTGTAATTGGAACTCCATTAGTACACTTGTGTTGCTATCCCATTTGTTTTCCACAGCCCGACCTAATCCCGGTTTTGTATCGGGATAATCCGGGATCAAGGAATCATGACACTATTGTTGTAAGTGTGAAACCGACGTAAATAGGCCTACGGTTTTGGTACCCTACTGTTATATTATCATATTGTTGGTTATTGGCACTTTCGATTTTATTATTGTGGTATAGAGTTCAAATTTCATTGATTAATCTAAGGGCTCTATATCATAGAAACGAATTCAGTTTTGAAAAAACTGCTAATTTGTACAGTACTTGAAAATGTATTTTATTATATACTTAATAAGTTTCAATTTACAATATGAAAAAAACGTGACATATGACTATCCAGGTCTTGGTTTCGTTTTGTTTTGGAACGGGGGATGTTCTTTTGAGTGAATTTTTATTTTAAACGCTCATTGTGGGGGTTAATAACGAGATTATTATTTGTATTTGGGGAGGATTGCTCAAATATTGCCATTGTCGGTTAAATGAAATGGTAAATTTGTTCTCGTTGCCGTATGTCTATGTTTTTAATTGATATTGTTATTTAAGTCACCTGCTTTATGTGTTGTTTTCCAAAAATAATGAGATTTTTTTTAGTTTAACGGCTCTATCTTGTACATAACAGTGTAGGAGAGGGAAGCTTATGATGAAACATCTCAATTTTCCGCTGAAATCGGAATGTCCCCAAGTTGAGGCAGAGGGCATCCACAGAGTTTCGACATATTGCACGATCTTGAGCTTCTCGTTTAATTTCGCTCCATATCTTGCCAATCTTCTTATCTTCTTCGCCTCGTCTAAAACTGAACGTCGCCAAGTTTGCTTGGGACGGCCGCGTTTTTGCTTTCCTCGAGGATTCCAGTCCATAGCTTGTTTCGGGATATGGTCCGAACCTCGGCGCAGCGAGTGCCCAATCAAGCTCCACTTGCGGCGTTTGATTTGCTGGTCTATCGGTGATTCTCGGCAAAGTTCACGAAGGTTAGCATTCGAAATTTGTTCCGGCCAGTGGACATCAAGAATTTGGCGAAGACACCGATTTACGAAAACTTGAAGCTGGTGCGACACAGTCTTGGTCACCTTCCCCGTTTCGCACCCATAAAGCAGCACTGACTTTATATTAGACCCAAATATATTTCCCTATTTCCATATATTGTATTCAAATTTCCTTTAATTTTATACCCATATTAGGTGCGTTCTGCAAAAAAATCATAACGTGACATTTCGTTTTGGCGGCCGTTTTAGGTTAAAAACAATTTTGATTATATGTAATTTTATTATCATCTGAACCGAAGTCATAATTTAAATTTCAGCTCGGACTCCAATCGGACACTGAGAAGTGAATATATTGGCATCGATATCACACACACCAACAGATAACCTAACACCGGTTAAATACAAGCTTGATTCTACAGTAAAACATTAACTGTGATCCAGTTAAATGGTGTCCAATTATTAATAATGAAGTATGAAATTCCTCGAGAGGAATCTATCATTTGAATTACTCCTTTTCTCGGTAAAGAAAATGCGACGTTGAGTTGCGTTATATATTACACAATGTATAATGTCTTGGTCCACTCTACCTATTATAATCTAGCACTAAATGATATCTAGTCCACTACATATGTTATTTCGTATTAAAACAAAAGAAAACATTATCCCTACAGTATTTAATATTAAAACAAATAATAAAATTAAGGAATTGTAAAATGCAACTAGTATTATGCAAGCACTAAAACTTATGGGCCATAATATAAACGACGACATTTACGGCTTAACCTACGCCTAAAGTCAATGTTTACTGTATATGACACGGCTACGATATTTGAATTGAAATGAATAATTCTGAATCCTTTTTTTTCAGCTTCACGTTGTATCCTGCACACGTTACAGGACAGAGGAAAGTGAGGAACCGAGTATAATCCATTTCCACTAAGACGCTTCTGTTCTCCACATTTCATTGAATTCCAGCGGCATTGCGTATAGTGTTGGTGTAAATAAAGAAATAAATATTTAATTTCCTCGAGTGGGAATCAAATTCACATCAATTTTTTGAATAAACATAAAATTCACCACCACTGATAATTACGTAGATTAATTAATTAAATTACGTAGATTCGTATGATCCTAGCAGGATATCTAGGAAATGAACAAAATATGTTTTATTCCACGATTTGTTTAAGTCCCTGAAACCTGTTCTAACACCTGCGTAGAAGGAAGTACAACTAAAATACAATGCGAAGAGAAACTTAACAGTGGTTATACAAAATATAATTTTTAGTTTTTTTAATTAATTATGATAAAGCGCTTAGACCAATATGTTTTTACAATTCATTCACCGCTATAAATCAAAATAACATAAACAAGGTATACACAATAATATGTAATAAACTCTTATTTAAATGTACTTAACTAAATATACGCAAAACACCATAATAAAGTAATTAATAAAAGATTGAATTAAATAATTATTATTTCCATTTTTGCGGAGTATAGAACCTAGTGTTAATACACTACGCTCTCCTGATTGACTGTTAACATCGGAGTTGAACCTAGTTGGTAGATGAGTTCATGAGCATGTTAAGTATTTAGAAAGTTGTTTAAGCAGCTTTGATACAGTACAGTAAAAATAAATAATTATCTATTGATTATATTTATAGTGAAAGACAACAGGTTCCATGGTGTAATGGTTAGCACTCTGGACTTTGAATCCAGCGATCCGAGTTCAAATCTCGGTGGAACCTTGTTTTTATTATTAACAAAAATATTAATTTTATAAATTGGGTTTATGTTTAGTGAAAATCAAGCAGCTTTCCATCGTGGGTTGCTGAAATGTCAAGCAAAGTTTTTCCTGATTTTTTTATTATTTTTTTCTGCCTATTGTCTATTGCTGATCGTAGGCATACCTCATATAGCGCCAACCTCACCGGGCTTATCCCTTGCTAGTCACTGTTTCTTAGTTTTTTAGTTTCTAGAAGAATATTGCATTGGGCTGAAATGTGTTATCACTAAATTATAATTAGTGTGACTTTCGTTATTGTGTTTGTTGACAATATATTTTATGTGTATGTAAGTGTGTGAAATAACTGTTCTAATAAATGTATTATAGTACTTATATTAATGTATTATAAATTAGTGTAAATTATCAAAAACTGCCTCTTGACACGCTATATTCTTTTGTCTCGATAGAAAACAGAGAATCGAGGATCTCTTCGCGGCTCTTTCCGCCTTGTATTATAATTAAAAAAAAATGATTTTATTAATCTTGATGTTATATGCTATAGTGATCTGACAAAAAATATCTTTAATATACTTTTTAAAAGACAAAGCAAAATTAATGAAACGAATACAAAAAAAAATGTATGCAAATTAAAAAATATATATATATATTACGAAAATCGTATCGTATCCGTATCAAACGCTATAAGGGACTTATCCTATACCCGTTCGATAATTATCGGCAATACACATTGACGACACTCGCGGGCGTTATAAGACGTACGCTTTATGCCATATAAATATATTATTGGGAAGTGAGACACTAACTTTAGTGTACGCTGTTTATTGAGTATGTAAATTGTTATATTTATTCGTATTGGTATTTGAATTTTATTATATTTTATTGTTATTTTGTTAATACTTTATCTTTAAACGATGGCTGGGAAATGGAGAATTTAAGAATTATGGTTCATAGAGAAAGTATTTCAATTTTTATGTTATTAAAAATATAAAACAAATAATTGCTGTATACTTTTTTTGCAAATAGTTGGATAGGTAGCAGAAACCTAGTGTTAAGATATTCCGCATTCACTCTCTGTCAAATTTTTGAAAGATTGCTTGCTTGTTCAGTGATGGAACTGACGACGCGCTTTGTTAAGATGAAAAGATGAGGTCACGTGCATTTTAGCGAAGTGGAACACCACATGGGAAGTGTTATGAGTTCGATCTCCTCTCTAATAGAGAGTTAAGTCCCTCAAGACTAGTGGAAACAGAGAGTCTTAAAAAAAGGCTCTCTCTGTCTATGCTGCTATTAGCGAGATAAGCCTCGCCAAACCATATAAATAATGTACTAAAATTAATTCGTTTCAACATATATATGTTTTATTTTAAATGAATAACAATAACATTTCATCAAATGTCGTAAGTCGACATCACAAGGGCTTTAGTAATTTACGTAATGATCTTAATTGACAATAAAGGTGTATTTAACGGTCCACAAATCAATGTAGCAAATTGTTAGGGAGCTCGCTTGGACCAGACTCTACAAATCTTGATTACCGCGAGATGGCTTTGAGCACGCGACGAGTTATTTATTTAGAAGAATTGTGTTTTAGTAGCAGTCAAGGGTTCTGTTCTCGGTTAAGGTAAATTATTACATCTTAAAAGTCTTTATAATATTTTAATTAAGTTGATATATAGAGTTAAATAATGTCGTAAATAGCAGTTGAAATCTAAGGATTTTAAAATTTTTATACAACAATTGTACAATTTTTGTCAAAAAATAATTCAAATTCTGACCGACCAACGAATATCACTGACAATGATGATATTACATATTAATAGTTGAAAACGGAAGGGTCTTAATGAAGGAGTTAAACCTTAAGTTCCCAGATTCCTTCAGCCTACCCTACTTAGTATGTGATACTAATACTTTGTAAATGAATACTAGTAATATATTATATAAAAAAAATATATATTAAAAAAATCATCGTTTATAAGACGGACGGATTCTCTATATTAGTATAATATATGGAATAGAACGTATGTAATTATTCTATTTTACCAGCTAGGGATATAAAAAAAAACATTATTAGTATATCAATTCTACATCGTACATAGTACCCTCATTTCCAACTTTATTTCAACAGCTTGTTCACATATTAGAAAAATCTTTCAAAAACATGAAATAGAGCACATAGATAACATATTGAGAATTAAATATGTGACGCTGTTGTGAGTAGAATAGCGAAAGATCCCAGGCCCCCTAGATCTATCTCATTTTAGCAAAGGTGAAATTTTGAGGACTATTAGTTTGATATGAAGTTAAAAAAATATGCTTACTAAGTAACTTGAAAGGAGGAGTCCTTCCCTTCGAGAGGATGTCAAAGAGCATCGGAATACTCTGGGTGCTTATAAAGGGTCTTAAAACACTACTGTAAATATTATAGTGTAAAAGTTTGGCTTGCTGGTATAACGTATTTTCCCAAATTTTAAACATCGTTTAGGATGTCTGGCGGGAGTAAGAGCCCTCGTAAAAGGTCTGGCAATAATTGGTATACATTTCAGCTTTGCTAAAATGACAAAGGTCTGGGGGCTCTGGCTCTTGGTCTACAAGAAACGTAGGCCGGTTATCAAAAAACAGTATAACAAAGGATGCGCAGAGCTTGTCGGCCGACGTCACATCTACACTATATATGATCACTCACACAAATTCAAAGCTCAGATTAGGCCTTTCGGACTGTATGTTTTTTTGGGATACTTAAAAAGACTTATTTAGATGAGATCGCCTACAGTAATAAATAGGGCAATTTCATTTTAAGCGTTTTAAGCATTTTAGTATTGTAAAATCAATATTCGAATATTAAAGTAGAATTAAAACTAATTTCACATTCTTATGTATGTCAGAGAACTAAACAGGTGTAGTGAGACAGCGTTTGATAGCATAATTGTTATCGGTTCAGTCTCGACTTGGAGAATTGACTTTGTTAATAGTAAAAGTTTCTCCATCTTTCTGACAAAGCGTTACGCAAACAATAATCCTTCAAAAATTGGACGAAAATAGGAAATTGAATGTTTTAACACAAATTACAAATTTACCTCTGCCTACCCTGCTATATAGGGAAAAAGTGTCCAATCTAATCAATTTTTTCATCAAATTCCATTATAAAAAAACATATAGCAAAACGCTGCTAAAAAGAAAGGCTTAAAACTAATTACATTTTAAAAACACGACTAACTAAATCAGATATCAGTATCGCATGCGTCCACCCCATAGTTGGCTCCTATGGGACGTCGTGCCATCAATTATTCTCGCTAACTGCGCGGTTTTCCACGCGAAGTTAGAGTTGTATAGCTCGTCTGTTTCAATTTTCACCTGATGAAAAATAAATAAAATAAATTCTTAATGTATTTTTGTAAGAAGTAAGACGAAAAACATATCGTTTCTATATTACAATAAATAAATTAGTTTTAATTCATAATAAAGTTAAATAATTTTAAATAACTTAAATTAATGATACAATTAGTATATGAGACCATTGATTAGATTTAATTCTTTAATTAAATCTAATCAATTGTCTTACTCACTACTAAATGTATCATTAAATATATTTATCATTGCTACATATTTAATATTACGATTCTTAAATTTTAACTTATATACAGTACGACCCGCTTAAGACAGGATTAACATTATAGGCTTAACAGTTTGTTAAATATTCTTTCATTCATGACGTGGATGACGACGAAGTTTACACAGTCAACTGGGACTTTTAACTAATAATATTATTTGTATGCTAAAACAGAATAATATACTATATTTAATTAATATAAACATAATAATTAAAGATTCAATATGACTTCTAGAAAAATAGTACTAATTTCATGAAAACCCTCTACATTTTCAATATGTTATTACAAAATCAAAAGATATCCATACATATATATATTTTGGGTTTTACCTATTGATTTCATAAAATAATAGATAATAAATGGCTTCAAAGAGAAGTTTGGCTGGAAAAGAAGCTTTCGAGGAGGAGCTAGGAAAACAATCGAAAGCCTATTAATAACACATGTAGAAATGTTATTTATGCCGTTTTTATCTAGTATAATTATTTGTTCAAGTGTAATTAATGCACATATATATCTTATTAGTATGTTGAGATATATAATTGATTACTTATTAATACACGGTTCCATGGTGTAATGGTTAGCACTCTGGACTTTGAATCCAGCGATCCGAGTTCAAATCTCGGTGGAACCTGATATTTTAATTGATAATTCATCAATCTTAGTGTAAAAATAACTCGCAAATAAATTATTTTTCTTCCACTTTTTCAAATTTTGATAGTTTGTGTCATGATTGATCAGTATTTTATAAAAACTATAAAAAAAATATATATTTATTTATATCTTTTATAAATTTTTGAAACGTTTTCAATTATTCTGAATTTTTTCTGTACATATAATAGTTATATATAAAAAAATATCCTATCACTATAATAACATCACATTTGTAATATAATATTTGAATTAAAATATGAACATCAGTACAAAAATTCATTCACAAAACAGTCGTCTATTCTTTCGTCAGCTACAAATGCTGTTTCCTATGTAGCAGGGTAGGCGGTGAGAACGTAGTGTTTAGACACTTCGTTGCTTTCGCACTTTCCGCCGCCGAATTCTGTTGGTATTGTTTGTTGAGTGGTGGAACTCGTTGCCGTGCTTTGCTTTAATATCCAAACGAAGACATGGAAATGTCAAATATTTTATTTGCTCTAGTAGAAATCGAATTCACAACCTGTCGCGTTTACAGTCACATGTTTATGCTTTTGCGCTACAACTGGTCTCAATACAGTATTCTATTCCAAATCATTTTAATACAAAAGCTTACGACACTGCCACAGAAACCTTCTCCTCATGCCCTGTCTCCCTCCCCAGCCATCAACCAGGTAAGGCAACATGGGCGAAATTCATATTGACGTCTTATAATCCGTTCGGGTCCAATTTCATCAGCATATCACTTTCCGATATCATCCCTCCACAATAGACTCTACCTAGAGTTATCAAATTTATTCAAATTGTACTGTGTCGCTGCCGCAATTGTCACACCTGCTTTCAATTGTTATATTGAAAAAGAAACTTAATTTTCAAAAATATAAAGCTCAAATTTCATTGTAGACAAAGCTTTCACAGTTTCGAACAAGAATATATGATTATGGATAGAAGTTCTTATTCCACTCAAAGTAACATCCGTTTTCTCTTAGCAGAGCTTCAACGTCTTGGTGTTTGTTTCGCAATTTTCGCCCTTAAAATGTATGTATTAAGAGCTTTCAGTTTGAAATGCAAATGCCTCGACGTCTGAAGTCTTTTGTATCAACGCGTAGCTAAGATATAGAATGTAATCGCCCACCAGAAACTTGTTTAATATAACTGTCTGGCTTCAGTCCGTTTAAAGGTTTCAGAAGTGTTGAATAATTTAAACGGTTTTTTATTTATATTATTTACTATCTAGGTTTGTGTTTTAAAGTTTATTAATAATTGATTTTGTAAAATTAATTTGCATTTCATTATTTTAGGATTCTGTTTTTGAAATTCTGTATTTTAAGAGTTATTATTTCAAATATTTTTTTGAAACAAGTTATTTTCTAATACAAAAAAAGTTATTTTCTAATACAATTAGAATTACAAAGTGCGAATTAAATTTTAATCAGTTTTCCAAGTTTTGCAAAGAGAATACTTTACAGTATAAACTACAAGGTACTTAATATAAGTACATACATAATAAATCAACCATACATATACACTATGACATTAAAAAAACCGTCACGCGACCGATAAGATGAAATTCCTGTAGCGTCTCTATTACCAACTTACTCTTGCATCTCACTAAACGAATTTTGTAGCTTCACCAAATTGTAACGTTGCTTTCGCGTTCGCAAAGTTAAATTTGCCGAATTTACATAAAGATGGCACGAACAGTGAGTTTGACGCATCGGAATCAAGTTAAGGGCGGAGTTACTTTAAAACTGTCTCTTAGTTGAGACGCCGAATCCGTTTAGAGTTTTCAATGTTTAGTGTTGGTTGTTGTCGATAGGACTTTACATTCATTTTTTTTCTTTTTCCTTTTTACGTTACGTTCTCTACACTTTATTATATTTAGTTTATAATTTGTAGACTTTACCTTTCAAAGAGCGAAATTACTTTTAAATGAGATATTAACTTTGAATATCATTTCAACCTTTTCACATGATGCAAATTGAATATTATTAATGACTTTTTCCCATTATTATCTAAGGAAATATATGTAGGTTAAGATTTTTCCTCCATTCTGCGGAGAAGACATGGATAACTGGACTGGGATTGAAACTTTGCGTGTTGTCCTGCCAACGGAATGGAAAGTAATTTATATATAAAATAATGACTAGCTTTTTATCGTCAAATGGAAAAATATTAGTTGTATATGTTTTGAAGCACCCAAGGTAATTTTGATCGCAGGTACAGCGGGCTACGTCGAAACGATTAACTGGGTGATTATAGTGTATAACTCTTGCCCAATAAATATATCAGCTTCACGCTGTATCCCGGCACAGCATGATAGGCAGAGGGAACCTAATGTAAAGACACTCCGTTCCCTACTTTCTGCCAAATTCTGGAGGCATCCCAATAAATAGACAATATTACTAAAAAAATATATATGTCACACATTTACTCCCTGAGATTACAATCTGTAATCAAACAATTTTTTTTAAGCTTTATAATATTTAGTATATCCGACATCACATAGTCTCGGTCTATTAATGTTAAAAGCATTTACGAAATTAAACCTATAATAACAAATAAATTATTAAAACCTAAAACGACATTATTTATTCAACCCCAAACATCGACACTCAAGACATCACTATCCTTCCTCCAGAGGCGTCCAACTTACGTATTGAGTTACGCTTCGGCCCAATCGTGTCATGCTCACCCATTATAATATCCATTGCTGCTGCCTTAATCTTGATATTTACATAATACCACTTTGCTTCTTTATTGGGTGTTGAATGATTTTTTTAATCTATCTTTGTATATAAAGGAGGATCTATAAAATATATATTTTTCAATAAGAAGTTTTAAAATATTGAATGGGTAGCTGATTTCTTAATTATAATTGCTTTAACAAAATGCTTAATTAGGTATTGAGAAGGCAAAGAATGGAGGCGCTCAATGCCACACTTTGTCTTATTATAAGCGAGAAGAAACGTAAACAATTCATTCCTTTGAGTGCGAATCGAACCCACAAACGTCGCTTTTACAATCAGATTCTGTACCACTGCTGGCCTTTATTAAAATGCAATATAAAACATTATTTTAAAAAAACTATTAACATATCAACTAACAATATAAAAACAATAAGATAAACTCACGTTATTTTTGATTTGCATTCAAAACCTCTCGCCACCATATTGGCTGACATTCTATCACACGCACATTCTTCAATAACGTTTCTATCAAGGGGAGTATTTGAATACCCCCCAGTAATTGATTCGTAGTGATGTCTTTTGAATTTCAATGAGAGATTAAACAGCATCAGGCTGACGGATGTGAAACAAATCGCGAGATAGATCTTATTTAGTCACTTTAGAACAATTGAATTAAGATGGGAATGAACTGTTTAATTTACGTTACGTTAACGTTTTTTTTAGTATTGTCATTATATTGAGGCCAGTCGTGGCGTAGAGGCACTGGTTGTGACTGTAAATGCATCAAATGCGTGCTTTTATGTCAGTATTTGTACTAGGAAACAATTAATATAATCATGAACTTCACGTCGTTATGCCGCATAAAGTGGGAAAGCCGGTTACTTATTTTGAAGTCATTCTGTTTACCACTTTCTGTCCAATTTTTAAAAATTGCAAGAATAGTTTTAATGTGGCTCACTCACATGGGATGTATAATGATACTAATTACGATAAATTCATCTATTTTTAATGAAGCCACGTTCTTTAACGAGTAACGAGTATTATTATTTCATTATATTGTTTTATAATAAATGCTAAATATTCATTTTTAAATTGAATTGTTTAAAAAAAATAATTCAAAAAAATATTTAAGTAAAACAAAAAAAAACGAAACCTATTAAAAATATAATTCCCCACATTTCAACATACAGTCAAATAAACTTACATATTACATACATACTCATACATCATGAAAAGTGATTACTTCAATAAAAATTTGATCGTATAGAGTTTTATATGTCATCGTAAATACGACAAACCCTTGTATATTTATGAACTCATACGATACTAAGTGATAGGACGATAAAATTTATATTATACTGTATTGGCAAGAGTTAACGTGCGTCGAATGTACGTATATTCTAATATTACAATAACCTATGATTGATAGAATGCGTTGGGATGTATGGAAGAAATCAACTGTTTATAGGTTCTTCTAGAAATTAAGGCTTAATATAAGTGGATGGTGTGGTTGTTTCTGAACTCAAATATGATCATAATAAATTAACCGTTTCCATGTGGCTTGTGGGTTTGATCTTGGTTCACCAATTGAGGTTATTAATTATTTAATTTGTGAGCTCTGATTAGACAAAATACGGGACATAGATTGGTGACGATGAATTTGTCTGGATGATAAGTATGTAAAGTATATTTTAAAGATTATGTGTATGTATGAGTGACGGGGACATATAATATCCCATAGCCCTTACACCCTTTTCCTATAGGCCTAAGTATAAAGCAGCTTGGATTCACACAATTAATTATAATTACATTGTAAATTTACATTTTGTACAGATATAATAAATAAATTAGTAGATTTGGAGTAAGGTAAATTATATTTTTTCATTTTTGTATTCAACCTTTATCAAGCACAAAAAGAAATCATTAAAAATTTATCTATATGACCGTACCCAATAATGGATTGTGTCTATCCACAAGGGTATCCACAATAAATTATAAGACATTAAAAGTATAATTAATCTAATAGTTTTGTTTTGAATAATATAATTCGCAAATAAACGTAAACATATTCTAAAGAAATGCAAGGACACATCGCTAGTTTTCCCTAAAGAAAACACATATCCACATAAAAACTTCAAAAACCGTATGACACTTAAAGGGAAACCCTAGAGAATCAAAATGCGTGAGAGCAGAAAATTATGCAAAGAACTGGTCAATACAACCCTCGGCTTTTACAACACTGTCAATATTTATACGACATGATGTAAATCAATCATTTTTGTATGATATCGTGAAATTTATCATATTTTTTTCACGTATACATACATCCAAATTATGGTAAGTACTGAGTACTGATATAGAATATCACATCTCACATATATAAAAATGATATACATATAAGTGCTTTATTCGGTTTTACTTATTTTATTTTTCTTAATAAACATATTAAGAAAACGCTAGTTTATATATTATTTATTACACTTGAAACCAATTAAGATAAACATATGTCTATACATTTAATAAAATTATAGCATTGATGTCTGTACATGTGAGAAAGACAACATTATTGGGGGCATTTATATCATTGTTACACAAAAGAATTATTTTAAAGATTTGTATTGGTTTTTTCTGTTGTTCATAAATATGTAAAACGTAATAAGTTCTTTGATTTTCACGATTATTACACATTTTAAATGAAACTATTGTAACCGGATTAATCGCGTATATTTCGTAATTTTATACATTTTTGGAAACCCGTCGTTTCGATAACTTTACAGTAGTCCGTGGTCACGGGTAGACTACCCGGCTTCCAAAATTCCGCGATTATTCTGGTTAAAATAGTAAAACATATTTATTAATAACCCTTCCTTACCCTTTAAAATATGTAAAACATATTTATGAATAACCCTTCCTTAGCAGTCGGGAAAAAGTTTAATAGTAAAAAGATCAAGTCATCGTTTTTATAAGTATAATTCATTATAGAGAAAAATTATTTACAATATATATTTTTTAATTATATATGTCTAAAAAGTTAGGTTCCACCGAGATTTGAACTCGGATCGCTGGATTCAAAGTCCAGAGTGCTAACCATTACACCATGGAACCACACATGTACATAGCTTAATAATATTGTATACAAAATTTCGCCTTTCACTCGCTAGACTCGATGACGTCATGGGGTCATCTTTCTAGGTCGTATTAAGATATCATGCGTATAAGACGTCGAAACAGACGAAGTTATTAATATGATTTTACAAAAAAAATGCTTTACGTTGTATCCCGTATGTAGCAGGTGAGTCAGAGGAGACCTGGGGAACACTCCGTTCTTCGCTTTCATTCTTTTGCCAGCAAAGAATATAAATAATAGATACATAAAAATGTATGGTAGCACATATATTTTTTGTATATGGATCTAATATTTAACACAGGAAAAATTATTTTCTTTTCTCTTTTCATTTCGTCGCTCTAGTGATGAGGCCAAGCGCGGCGTTGAGTTTCGCCACTCAACTCAGAATACAAGGCTTTAGCCTTTCAAGCCTTTCAAGAATTTGGCAGGAAGTGGGAAACGAAAGCCAAATAATCCAAAATAATTTTATTTTGAAAATCTGTGGTACATTAATAAAGTCTAAGTTAGTATTTCTTTTAAGATAACCACAATACACCTACTAAAAACTATTATAAAATAGAATTTCTTGTTAAGAAACCCGTTATTTTACTGATCATATTTTTCAAAATTTCATATTTTTGGAAATGAGGCATTTGAGAGATTTGGTATAGAAGTACTCAGAATGGACTAGTAAACAAGTTTAAATTGTATTTTAGTTTGTTTAAGTTCTTATAATAACGGCTAGTCATCGTTATAAATACCTGATATAATAATAAGACTAATTAATAATTATATTAATGTGGTATTTCGTTAAGACACTCCGTTTTCCACTATCGGGTCAATTCTCTTGCTTAATTTTACATACATTAGGTGACCTCTTTGCTTAAGTAATTCCAAAATCAAATTCTATTGAAATTCAATGAAATAACCTGTAACAACAAAATACTACTATTTCAATAAATTATAATAATATTTAATTGAACGTGATAGTCCGGCAACATATTTTTACAGTATATACAAATATCACAAAGAGGAAAAGCAATATTCGTGAAAATACGAAAAATTAAATAAGGTCTTTGATTTTCCCTGTTATTACACATTTTAATGATATATTTTTATTGGATTAATCACGTATATTTACAATTATATATACATTTTGGAAACCCGTGGTTTTGAATACTTCGCAGTAGTCCGTGGTCACAAATAGTTTTATTTATAAAGTTAAATATATGTCATTTGATTCTCTCTGCCTCTCCGTATTGATTAAAATTACAATAAAAAAAACAATATATCTAGTCATATTGATCATTATTAAATCTATATGTTCGATTATAGTAAATAATATATTTTTAAAACCATTCCAGGTCTTTAGTATGTATTATTAACGTAACGTAATAGTGGTAGTCATTTAAATGATAACTAATCAATCAGTCAATCAATCAACATCAAATTGGAGTTTTAGATTATTGATAAAATAACTACTCTATTCAAATGTTTTTTTACAAATACTTTCAACCTGTCTGTTCTTATTAATATCTTAAATTAAATTTAAATTTCTTTTTTTAGCGTCTCGCTGTATCCGACATACAACAGTGTAGGTATAAGGGGACCTAGTGTTAAGACACTCCCTTGCCATTTTCCGCGTAATTCTGGAGGCATTGTATGTTGAGTGGCAGAATTCAACGCGCTGCGCTTCGCCACCAGTGCGAAGAAATGAAAATAAATATTTAAATTTATTAAATAAATATTTTATTTCGTCGAGTGGAAATTAAACGTTTTCAGTCACAGTTTGTGCCTCGCCACGACGGCCCCGGTTTTATTATTAATTTATTGAAATAATTAATTTAGTATTTTGTTGTCAAATCTAAAAAAAAGTAGAATAACTACTCCACTTAGATCTTAAGTAGTTATTTTTCTCTTGAACATAAACTTTACTTTTTACTAAATTATCTCAACATCTAATAAAAAAAGCAAATGAACACAATAGAAATCTTCGTGAATCTCGCGAGCCACGCACTCATCGGTCCGGTGATACATTATTCACAATACTGATTGCGTACAGCGGGACACGTGGAGCCGCTGAATTATATATGAACGGCGATTCTGACCGGACAGGGGTGTATTTGGGTTGTCTATAAGTTTTATTAAAAATTTGTGTATAAATGTTCATTTCATACGAAATGAGTGTCAAATTGTTATAGAACTCTCGATTGGTTCATCCGACTCCCACTTGACTGGTTTTTACTTAATATGAAAAAACACACAGGGTAAGGGAGGTAAGATCTCGCTCGAGAATACAGTGTCGATGATATTGAGGAAGGATTATTTTAAAAATATGAGGATATGGCGAAAAGCATGTATGAAGAGGTTAATGACAATGAACGAGACGAAAGTGATATGTAGGGGTTGCAGCGTTTGGCGCTCTGTCCTCTCTGACTACCCCGCTAGGAATAAGACGTAAAGCTAAAAACCTGTTAAAAAATATTCTATAAATATATGTAATGTTGGTCAGGTCATAAACTTATAAGATTATAATCATTTTGTATTTGGTTTAAATTAATTTTATTAATGACTTAGTTTAATAGTAAATTAAACGTCATTGATGACGTGTACGTGCACTTAGATAACGGTTCTAGTTTTTTTGGTATTTGATGTAAAATTTTGATGTAAAGTTCAAAATGTATGAACATCGTCACTATTAATCAATTTTCCATTTGGTAAAAACAAAATGGAAAACTGATATTAAATTGGAAATTTTAATTATATCTGTATAATTGGTTATATTTGTATTTTTTGTTTTTATCCGCCATATAAACTAGCTCATAAGTATGTCTAAATAGTAATTTATTCCCTAAAAGTCCAGCTTTTTAGATTGCCTTTTTCAACATATATTTACTAAATTCATTATAATTATTAATTTATTGTGTGTGTCTTATTCAGGCATATTTGAATAATATAATAAATTAACTTTAAATTGATTATTTGACTACTTATAAATAATGAAATAAACTTGTTTAAATATTTATATATTCATCTGCGTCAATAGTGTGTTATCGCATAGCGAAAGTAATATGACGAAATCTGAAAGGCTTCTCACGTCAACTTCCAATGTATAATTTGCGTAACAGCGTCAACCGGTTCCATGGTGTAATGGTTAGCACTCTGGACTTTGAATCCAGCGATCCGAGTTCAAATCTCGGTGGAACCTGGCTTTTTGCTTTAGAAATATATGTAAGTACCTATATAATTGTATAGGTACCATCATAATGTATTTGCTTGATAACTTCTTTATAATTTTAGGGTTAAGTCTATTTTTGCCTCTGACTTAAGTCATGATTTGTAATTAAATTAGTGTTTGGATACTATGATGTTACATACTCTAAAAATAATTTTTCGTTTAAAATGACTACATAATTAATGTTGTGTTTTAAATAATATAAAATAAACAAACAATGTAAAATTCAAATACCCTTGAAGCTAGTAGTGGCGGTGGGGGACAAGTGTGCAACTGTATACGCGACAGTTGTGGGTTCGATTCCTACTCAGGGGAATAAAATGAATAATTTCCTCGCTCTGGCAACGAGGAAAAGCGCAGCGTTAAGTTCCGCTGCTCCACGGTAAAATGCTGCTAATACTTGATAGGTAAGCTAGTGATTCGATATTTATTGTAAATGATATCTTAGAAAAGCTTGAGTGACTTGCCGAGCCGAATTGAATCACCCAATGAAATAAAAGTATTATACATAGATACTTTATTTTTATCTAAATAAATAGTTATTCACTACATCTATCTGTTCATCTGTCCCACAATACGTCTCTGTACCAACAATAGCGTGGACGCGTCCAATACGCACAGTGGCGTGCTAACAGGCGTTTAGCGTCCCGCTCCCGGGAGACTGGCTCCTTTCGGCTTTACTCACAAATCTAACTACTTTTGTATTGCAGGGCTGGCTGGTTGGTTTTTGTATTGAAGTGCATTTATAGGATATATATGCATATAATAAATAATCTTTCGAGATTAAATTATTAAATAGATTCGTAGAATAGAACGATTCGATTCGATTCGTAGAATAGAACGATTTGAGAGCCAAAAGTCTAACCATCAAGACAGCAGATTGACTGACAAACCCTGGAAAAAGCCGGGCTTAATTCCAGGAGGAAGAAGATTCTGACATTTTATCATCGTAATTGTTATAGATCCGAAGAATATTTTGGTCATGGATTTGGAAACCGTCCAAGAGAGGGGGGTTCAAATTCCGCTATGTGCGACTTTTTAAACGTTTTCTTAAATGTAAGAAGTATGGATACAAGTAATGGAAGTATATACACTTTAGAATTATTTTCATATGTAATTCTCAGATAATATTTTTTTCTTTCTTTTGCAAAAATGTTATCTTTGACATGTGGGTAAAATAAGTAGTACTTGTATTCCTTAAATGAATATGCATTTAGAGTTGTCAACATAGAATGTTTTATCTAAATTTGATTTAGTCCATGAAAGTGGAACAAACGTTCATCCTCACATACTTTCACATTTATAATATTAGTAGGATTCATTCATAAGCTTTTAGTACGTAATTTATTTAAAGAAAAAAAAAACTAAGCTAAAAATAAAATCTCACAAAATAAGTCCTCCACTATAAGGACGAGTGAGCCCTGAATACTCTACAACAGTAACCATATTTTTATATATTCTCCTTTGTTATATGGGTTCTAAGGATTTTTTCGCGTGTCACAGCTTGATAAGCCGTACGTAATCAAACTGGTCTTATTATGTGATAGAATAAATGATGAGGTCAGGATATTATGCGATTTCTTTTATGAAGGGACTTTAGGTCAGGGGTGGTTTGGGATTTCGTTAAGTAGAAAAAAATAATATAATTATTAAGTTGAAAAATCCATTGGATTGGATATGGAAGAATAGTGATTGAGTGAAGGCTTGGTTGTTGGTTAGATTTTTACTCAGGGAACAAAAAAAATTTAACTATTTACATTTTGTAGCTCTGACAAGAGTAAGCAAATCGATTCGAAACTCAATAATCTATGTTGAATTGGGCTGATAGCGAAGAATAGAGTGTCTTATAGTGATATGTGTCCGCCTAACAGTTATATACGAAAAATAGGAGGGCAGAAGGAATTTATTGTTAAGACATTCGGTTACCAAAGCACCGCCTACTTTTCAACGCATTGCTTATTAAGTGGTAGAACTCAATGCTTCTCTCTTTGTCTCTCTTATTATCAGGGCGAGGAATACAATATATAATGTTTAAATGCCTAGTCCCTTATCAATATTTTTTCATCTTTACACATTTTAATTAATATATAAGTAAAGCTTAATTATTAATGGCACCATAAATTTCTCCCAAATATTTGGAAATTGTGTTTTTAATAGTAAAACTTAACGCCGCAGTTTATCTTACCACACAGGGAAAGTTCAATTAATTTTAATTGAATCATTCCCTCGTGTGCAAGTCAAACCCACAACAACAAATAATGGCTATACGGATACTTTTTAAATGTACCATGACAAGTTTTTTTTTATTTCATAGTGTATACCACAAATATCAGAATAGTCAGCGGAAAATAGGAACCCTACTATTAAGACACTCTTATAATGTTTCTATTACGATATTTCAGTTTCTTACTGTGGAGAGAACCGAAAAATCTTTTGGGGGCATTGCGTGTTGGGTGGTGCAGCTCAAAGCAGCGCTTTGCCTTATGCACCAGAGCGAGGAAATGAAAATACTAACAATATAATAAATATTAAACAATTTATTCCTCCTGGAATGGAAATGGAAATCAAATCCATAACCATGGTGTGTACAGTCGCACACCTGTGCCCCGGCACCACGACGGCCTCAACCGTCGATATCATTTATCTATTATCGTAGAAAATTAATCCAATAAGCCTGATTGTATGTTTGTCGATCCCAACATGTTTGAACAGTAATGATCGATCACTCATTAACTAATGGCTATTCCTGTTATAGTTCCTTTTAGCTGATTCAAAAACTGCACTTTATCATGTAGAGCACATGATGTTAATTGTAGAGTTAGTGGAGATAGAGCAGCGTTTATTTTAAAGTATTGCTTTGATATGAGCGTATCGAATCGTAAAACCTATGTAGAAATCATTATTTTGCTATTTTCATATGTAGTTAAATTTTTTGATAAAAAACAATTTGAATTTGATGAAAAAACAACATATAATAAGCTTACTAAATACAAAATGTTCCTATCAATTTTTGGTCATTCCTCAAATATTAAATAATTTATTAATTAAATAATTGAGGCCAGTCGTGGCGCAGGGGCACAAAGTGTGATTGTAAAACCGACGCGCGTAGTTGACTTCTTTTGAGGCCAGTTGTGTCGTAGAAGCATATAATGTGACTGTGAAATTGATTAGTTGAGAGTTCGATCTAGGATATGAATTATGTATTTAAATTTATATTTTTATTTCTTCGCTCTGATGTCGACGCAAAGTGCGGCGCTAAGTTCCGCCACTCAACACGCAATGCACGCTATACGCAGTGTGAGGAATACAGCGTGAAGATAATTTAATTTTAGTTTTGATTTAATTTTTAAATATAAATTTCCATTTTTTATACGTTTACATAGTTATTTCACCTTAAGCCATCGTGGTTCAGCATCATAACATATACTTATAACGTGACAGTTGTGGGATTGATTAGAATTCAAAGGAATGAATTATTTACATTTGATCGCTTTGTTATTTAGACATTGAATTCCGTCATCTCACACAAAAATGGGAAACTAAATGTCTTAAACTAGGTTCCCATTGCCTACTCTGCTGTTGCTGAAGTTAAAAAACTGCCGTACGTCTTTTACCAGGCTGTATCGCATGATGTGATAGGCAGTTGAAATTGTCAAAGTATTTCTATTGCCGATATTATAATGATACTAAAATAAAACAGAATAAAACATTTTTTGCTGTTTTGTGATAGATACGGATACCTATGGTGCGTGAGTCCACCTCGAACTTGGCTCGTTATGTTATTTGACTTCTGTTACAGTCTAATTATAACGTAGCGGACTGAATAAAATTTGTAGGAAAACCATTTATCGTGTATAAAAATATGAAATGCCATCATTAAAGTTTCTAAATATTTTATCAGCTGTTTAATTAAGTGTTAATTTAAATATCTAAATCAAATTTAGATCTACAAAAACGTTATATATTTTATATTAAATTGATTTATTTCAATATGAGAATAAGATCAATATCTCTTATTAATAAATAATTACCTAATTAGAAATCAACCACCTTTTTCCTCGAAAAAGAGGTAAAGTTTATTAGACCTATTATGTATATTGGCAATATAAATTACATAGAATAAATTTTATTATATTATATATTTTATATCACGCTGTATTCCCACCAATATCAGGGAAGGAACCTAATGTCAATACGGCCCAATTTTCGTAAAATTGCTTGTTGAGTGGCAGAACTTAACTTTGCTATTTGTCTTGTTAAGTTATTATCAGAGAGAGGAAATAAAAATTATTCTTTTCCCCAAATGGGAATTGAAGTCACTACCTACGTGTTCACAGTCAGACTCTGCACCACTGCGCCACTTCGGCATTTATATAACATTACAGTTATGTAACCGAAATCCGAAATCTATTTTTATTAGAAATAACATTGTTAATCTTTATACGAAATTTAGTCCCCCTGTAACGTGAGCCGTCACTTTGTTCGCAAATCGCGTTATACCGCCGCGGCCGATGGAACAATTGCATTAATATGGGAATTACGTTAGAAGAGTATTAGACTTCTTGATTTCATGTTTGATAATAGGATTTTTGGTATTTCTTACAAATTGCTACTGCACTTACCTACCTAACTTAACATTGAATAATAGTAAAAAATATAAATATTTTACTAAGTCTAATTTATCTAGGTAACTTTTGTATTGGATTCCAAGTCGCATTTTATTTCACTAAAGTGGGGAAATAAAAAGAAATTGGCCCAAAATGGGATCGAACTTACAACCATAGCGTTTAAAGTCAGATGCTGTGCAACTGCACTACGATGGTCACATGCTTATTTACAAAATTTAAATTAGTTTTCAATTTTCACTCATCTTAAGGCCGGTCGTGGCGCAGTGGCACCAAGTGCGACTATAAAACTGACTGGTTGTGGTTTCCAGGAGATGAAATATTTACTTTAATTTATATTTCCGTTTCTTCGCTCTGGTGTCGATCTGTCGTCGTCTGGTGTCGTAAGCGCGGCGTTGAGTTCTGCCACTCAACACGCAATGCTTCCAGAATTCGGCAGAAAGTGGGGAACGGAGTGTCTTAACACTAGGTTCCCTCTGCCTACCCTGCTTTGTGCGGGATAGAGCGTGAAGCAGATTTGTGTTAAGCAAGAATAGACTGGTAAAATACGAAATAAATAAAACAACCATACATAATATACATTTTTATATATTTAAGTGACAGCTTATAACAATAAAAGTTATAATGACATAAGGATTGCACGTTTGTCTTTGGGTTCGTTTGAATGACTAATATTTTACACTATTTACAAGATAACATTTTACTAAAATTATTTAAAATCTCGAGACTTTTATGTTAAATATACATCTTATATTACTAACGAATATAACTAAAACAACGATAAATGTACACTAGCTGTGCTTTATTAATAATGGCTAAATATATTTTGTGATAAATGGAATAGGTATTATATAATATAATACAAAAAAACTACAATATGCGGCTATATTAAAAGCATATGAAAATTATATTCAAAAGAATATTAAAAATAGATGAGAGTGGAGAAAATAAAAAAAATATACGTAATAGACGTACATAACAAAACTATTCAGTAAATGTATTGAGTTAGGGTAAGAGTAACCACATACTATAGACATTTTAGCAATATTTCAGTTACAGCAGTTTTTACTTAGTAGCCTAATTTTTTACTAATACTGAAAATACAGAATCTTCAATAACGTAACTAATCTTAAATTTACAATAAAATCTTTGGCTTTACTTTATGGCAACAGAAAAGAGTAAATTTAATACTATAGTATTTGTTGTTATAAATTGACAATTTTATGACATAGCTACATATGTAAGAAGAAATTCGTATACAATTTTACGTATGAACTCAAATGTCGCATTAATTAATAACATTCATATTGAAATATTTACAAAAATGGTCTATCTACTATACATTTCACATAATGTGTTTTAATTTATAAGAAATTTTAATGAAGCCGTTGAATTTAAAGATTACGAACGAAGGTTGATTAAATATTGTCTTAACAATCTTTACGTTTGGAATGTAATGTAAATACTACGTGTAATGCTAAATGACATTTAAAGATATAGAAAAATGAATTATATGCATATATTACTAGAAACGAATGGAAGTTGTTTTGTATAGTTATTCATAAATATGAAAAAAATATTATATATTACATATTTAATTTGATAAGAACAAAAATATGTTCTCCATGATATGTTGTAAACTATAGTTATGTATACTTATACTTGTGTAATACAGCTGCGCTTACTACAATACATATAGTTTATTACTCATCGTGCTATAGTTTACTATTACCTATAACATTATAGAATAAAATAATCTTATCACAAAATAAACGTCTTTTTGAAATAAAACTGATACATACATTGCTAAAGGATTCTTCTTTAACATAATATATGGAATGGTATATTTTGGAATTATTAAAGTAACGTATTTAAATTTTTAATAAACATTCTTGTACTGGTCTAATGCTTATAATTAAAAATAATTACGATGATATTCGATAAAAATAAAAACAACAAAATAAATTGAAAAATATAAAAAAAAATATTCTTAATATTATAGTTTTATAATGTGACAGTACAAGCACTTAACTTATTTTCGTTACAAGTCAGACATTATACAGCCTGTTAATTTTTAAAGAGATCAAAAACTCACGTTGGAACCTTACGATACCTTATATAATTTAGCTTAACGTTTCATTTAATTTTAAACATTCAAAATAAATTATTAATTTTGTTTATCTTTGGTAGATTAAAAAACAAAATTTTGACAAATTTTGCTATTTCATACTTACAAACACCGACACGCTGGTATTTTAAATGCAGAAATTCAACAAATTTGAAATGTATTTAAACAGTTTACATATCACTGATGATAATTATATTTATTAATTTTTAGTTAACTATTCTGTTTCAAAGTCTTACAGTAGTTTTTCATCTAGTACCACTATATTCAGCCTTAGCGCCAAGGCGCGAAGGCGGTTGCGCTTCAGGAGGGCAAAGGCTGTAATGGAGGAACTGCACTGCTCATCCTGAAATCTGGGTGTGGCGGGCGGAGATCTGAAAATATTTATTAAATTAGTATACATTTTTTGGTGGTAAAATGTTCGAAGATTTTAATTTAATACGTATGTAGTTAGGATTAAGAGTTATTATCTTAATTATAAAATCCTATTCCTAATTCTCCTTCCTAATTCCTATTCCTAATAAAAATGAAATTTTTAACACTTCCATTTCCTCGCTCTGTCTGGTGAAGACGCACAGCGCGGCGTTAAGTTTCGCCAGTCATTACGCAATACCAGAATTCGGCGGAAAATGCGGAACGGAGTGTCTTAGCACTAAGTTTCCTCTGTCTACCCTACTGTGTGCGGGATACAGCGTGAATTCTATTAAACATTTTTTATATTTATTCAAACATACCTATACGATCTCCCCCATGCATATCAGGTGGATGCATACCATGCACATCGGTATGCGGAGGCGGCATATGCTGAGGGTTCCTTAAATCAGCGTGCTGGGTCTCTCTATGCCTTCGCAAGTCCACTTTCCTCTGGAACGCCCGCCCACACAGATCACAGGCGAAGGGCTTAAAGCCCGTATGTTTTCTAGAGTGTGTAATGAGATTTGAACTTTGGCTGAACGCTTTACCGCAAACTTGGCATTTGTGGGGTTTTTCACCTGCGAACAAATTGGTAAGTATGTTAATAGAATCGTCGAATTTTGTTGTTTCGTCGATGAAAATTGTGTTTTTTTATTTAAATATATATTGACATTTTTGAGTTTCTATAGCTTAGTTTGGTTTATGCTATGTATACTCTATATTTTTAGTTTATTTAACGTCACTACTAAACATTATAAAAATAATATATATCTCGCAATGGCTAATAAAGTCGTTTATATGGTATCAAAATTTCTCAATAATAAAACAACTTACGATTTCAACCGTATGAAATAATCAATAGATAATAGAGTATTGAAATTAATTGAAATATAGTTAAAAAATGGTCAAAATACAGTTAATTTCAATTAACTCGTTTTGTAACCAGACTGAATAGCTTACATTTTATATTTTCCTCAGAAGTATTAGAATATACAACCATCTAATTATAAATTGAAAGATACCGAAACTATCACAACCAAATTACTTTAATGTTCTCAGGCGTTATCTTTTTTTTAAGATTTACATAACAGGAATGTGCACGCTACAGTTGTGGGTTCTGTTCTCACTCGGGGGAAACATTTATTACATTTCAAGGCAAAGCGCGGCGTTAAGTTTCGTCATTAAATACGAAATATCTCGAAAATTAGATGAAAAGTGGAAAACGGAGTGCTATATTCGGGATATAGCTTTTAAAGTACTTTTAACCTTAAATTAGACAAATTTAGTTAAGCAACAGAAGCCATTTCGGTTATTGCTATTCTTTTATACCAGGCGTCTTGTTGTTTGTATATTTATGTATATGTCATATGTTCATAACATATTTACCGACGGTAACGTTAATTGTAATTCAAAACCAATACTTAGTTAGGCTGCTGATTGGTCACTTAGTTTTAACTCTCCTCTTAATTTATTTGTATCTGTGTTTTTATAATAATATAAAAACAATCTATATATATTATTATTTCGAAACTACTTTAATAAAATCACGTTGACGTTCAGAGGCAATGGAAATAGTCTTTTCCTATATCTATATAATCTGTGCTACAATATCCGCGTATCGATCCGCGCTGACACGTGAGCCTCAGTGTGGATGGCTTAGGGTTGGTAGAACGAAAAAAAATATAAGAAAAAAGAAATAATAAATATACATTTTAATTGTTTCATTATTATTTTTAAAAGCTTCTAAAGAAATAACAAATTGATTTAGACACTATAAAAAGATTATATAAGTTAATATATTTAAAAGAAAATATATAAACTCATACAAAAATTTTTCATAACATAGGTATACAGCAGAAGAATATTATTTTATTTAAATAAAAGACTATAAAAATATATATTAAAGAGATTATGTATAAATCTAAATATTATTTAATATTCACATATTTTAAAATGTCGATAGTAAGAAACTAGTGACAAATCACTGTGTCTGTGAATTGCACTTAAAATTGCAAAAATAATGGCAAAACTCACATAATAAATCTATAAAATAGTCAAAAATAATAATAATATTTATAAATTTCCCCTTAAACAAAAACTGGACTTGAACCCGCACATAACATAACCCTAAATATGCGGATATCGCACGTGCGAGTATTAATACACGTCCGCGTAATCTCTGCGAAGTCCGGTCTGCATTACAGATTCTGCCGTATTCCGGACTACAAAAATTTATAGCCCGTTATATACGCGGCCATTACCAGTTTATGTATCGTGATTCTTGCTACGGAATTTAATATCGTATCGTATCGTTGCCGTTGCTCTTTGTTCTAGATTTAGTGGCATTTTTTCATAATTCCCGTTGGAAGCTTATAAGTTATGTTTTATGAGTTATTTTTAAGTTATTTCCTAGTGTCTACGTTAGGTACTTTCTTAATATGTATTTTACAGTAGCTATAAGGATTTTATCTAAACGTATATACTCATAAAAATAGTTAAGAATATGGACATAATTCACTGATTCACTCTAAAAATTACAATTGACAACTAAACTGATATTTCCGTTTTCCTGTTTTCCTTTAAAACGTTATATAACTTACAAAATACATAACAAAAACCGATCGTCCAACCTGAACGATGCCAATCCGCGAACAAATCACGGCGGCGATACCTAACAATTAGGTACAACATTGAAAGAGGGCCGTAGTCCGTCAATCAAGGGGTACAACGTGGCGACTTCATTAGAGCGACCGAGAGGATTTTGCCCCTCTCGTTCCCTCCCGAGTGTCGCGATTGCCGAGACCAATTTATATCCGTCGTGCTATTGGCCGTGATTGCGGGCGGCTCCACCCAGCGTCGCGTAGCAACGGGGGGAGGGGGGCACGGTCCACCCCCACCCCTCGTTATGGATCGCAATTTTCCTTTGAATTGGAAATCAGAGTTCGCAGCCCTCGTTAGTCCTCCATCTTTGAGATAGCAGATTTTTAGTGAAGATGTTTCAGTGAGAATTGCGCTTCGCTCAGCTTTTGGTGGGGTAGATGGAAATATGAAATAAGGTTTTCAGTGTTTCTTTTGTTTTGCTCTTTTAGTTACTTTTGTCTGTAGGTGTATTTTATTTTATTTTATTTCTCTTACCGGCTACTCTAGACGTATTTATAATTGAGTCATACTTTACCGGAGCCTTAAATGAGAGACTGCGAAACTTTAGCAAGAAACATGGTTACTTTTTAATAAGGTTCCATCAAGAAATTTTCATATAGATTTTTTCCCAATATGTGCTTTAAACAGTACAAATAGTAAACAGAGAGAGCCAAAGTCTAAATATTATCTAACTTCATACATAATCTGAAAAGACTCAAAATCCCTTTCACATCTCAAACAAGCATTAAACAATACTTAACATCCATTAAAACAAATTTACAAACACAATTCTAGTTTAAAACAATAAACAACTTATAATATAACTGTAAAGCGACCAACTTTCCGTCGTAACGTACATTTTGAAAGTGCGTAAAATCTTTGAGTCGTAATTCTTGAGTGTAATTACAGAGACGACAGTGTGGAGGGTAGGATTTAATTGTTTAGGGACGGAAGCTAAGACGTGTTGAACTCAATTTCAGTTTAACTGTGTAAGCTTTTTCGGAGCTTCTATATTGAACTTTGTTATATTTTGAGAAAAATATTTTTTAGGTAATGTGTAGAATTAATAATCAAGAATAAGAACTTCGTGCCGCTGTGCCAGTTGTGGCGCAGCGGCACGAAGTGTGACTGTAAAACCGACTGGTTGTGGGTTCGATCCCCACTCGAGGAGATTAAATATTTATTTAAATGTATATTTCCATTTCTTCGCTCTGGTGTCGAGGCTAAGCGCAGCGTTGAGTTCTGCCACTCAACACGAAATGTCTCCAGAATTAGGCAGAAACTGGGGAACGGAGTGTCTTAACACTAGGTTCCCTCTGCCTACCCTGCTGTGTGCGGGATACAGCGTGAAGCTGATTTTTGAATAAGAACAGTCAGTCCTATGTAGTGGGTCCTATTACTTTATTATTTTTTAAACGTTTTTTTTTCTACAAATAGCACAGAATAGAGTTAGAATAGTCAAAAATATGCCAGAAAATGTAGTGGAATAATCCGTTCAACAAAATCAAACAAGTCATTTGATCATACATTCTAAGATTTTAAATATTTTTACGCTATATCATACAATCAATTTTAGTTCTTAAGATGCACTTACGGATTATAGACGTATAAACTACGTAATTTTAGTTTAGTGGAAGCTTCACAGACTTTTATGGTACCTCGTAATCGTGTAATAAGATGAAAACAATACTTCTCTTTGTATCTTGTACCGTAGCCGTCGTAGCGCAACGGGACTTTGACTGTAAACGCGACGGTTGTCGGTTCGTCCCCCACTCAGGAGAATGATGATATATTTATTTTTATTTTCTTTCTCTGGTAGACAAACTGTTCCGTTGAGTTATATCACTCAACATGTCTTGAAGGTGGGGGTTTCGATACTTTGTTTGAAAGTATTACAAACCTTGTTAAAATTACCTTGGACGTCAAAAACGTCGGATTAAAACTCATACTCACCACAAAATTGTGCCACAACATCAAAATACATTCACTTATTCATATATTCATTATTAAAAGAATTTCCCTTTAAATATTAAGACGCGTTGAGATTGAACGGAGCGAAGCGAGGAATAATCGTAAATCCTGAGTATAAGGAATCCTGGTAATGGTTTAGGACGGACGGTTTCGAGTGCTTTTTACGTTCCGGCTTAAACTTAACTTGGAGAAACATTTTGAGAATTTTTTTTTGTTTATATTTCAAAAAATATAATAATAAATTATATTTAAAGATTTTAACTTGATTTATTTTTTTGTAGACTGTAAGATATTTAATGTATACAAATAGATAACAAAAAATATTTTGTTTAGATATTATCATAAAAATTCAACATTCTATTCCTTTATAAACAACAAAATATGAGAATAATTCAAACACAATCAAATTAATAATAATATTGGTTATACATATCTCTACACTATATTTCATTACTATAACCGTTAATACAAAAATAAATTCTGAATCTTCTAAATTATAAAAAAAATAACAATCTAAGTTTTAATAATTATTAATAATAAAGAGAAACGTATTCAACAATATTAAAATATACCAACAAACACAATATAACGAAATAAAATATTTCCAATCAAATCACCCAAAATCATTACGGCCCATTATCAGAGCACTAAACGGAGATTAACAATAAAACAGACGTAAATACAATTAAATTACCAAATCCGGCCCTGTGTTGCTCATCTGCACAATGTCAAGAGGGATTTTTATGGCAACGTACTTTCCTACTGAATTAAATATACGCTACTAAGAGTACTTTCGAGTAAGATTTTTAGATGTATTGAAGTAAATATTGAAAATTTTAGATTTTTTTTTGATTTTTTTTTGTTTTGATTCTTATTAAGAACATACCATAAAATATGTTGTTAAAAAAATAAACAGTTCCAGTTACTAAAAGAACATTAAGCATTATTTATAGTGGCGCCGAGTTTTTATTGAAATACCTACGAGAAGGTTAAATTCCACATTTTAAGGTCTACACAGGCAAAGTTGCGTTCGATGACTAGTCTTATATAAAATTAGTAATATCACCAAAATATAAGAAAAAAAACACAAAATCTAGACACGTTCGCAAAGGGCCAAAGCAATAACAATAATTTGCGCGACTCCTCCCTTAATAATTCAACGATAAAAAACCGCTGGCAAATTGGAGGGGGGAAGAGTACAGGAGCTCGATGCGTTTACGCGATCAATGTTAATACGGAGAGAATTTTTATTTCACTTTGACATACGTACATACATACCTTTGTATGGCGGAAACGGGCAATGGAGTGTATATTTTGTTTACCGTTAGTAGTAATTTTATAATTTAGAATTTTTATTCTAGATTCACGCAGAGCTTTTGGCTTGGTTGGCACCAAAGAAATGAAAATATTAATACATAATAATTCGTTCCCCCTAGTGGAGATCGAACCAACAACCGTCGCGTTCCAGTCACATTCTGCTGCGCAACAACTGGCCTTGCTTAAATAATAAGAAGACTTAATGCAATATTACTCTTTTTTCTCCGCTTCACGGTGCCTCTTGCGAAACATTGACTTTTGTCTAACCAGATCGGGGGTATGAAAATATTTTAGTCCTGCGAATATGGATCGAACACCTGTAATATATGTATATCTTCATTATGATATCTTTCCAAATAAAAAATAGCTGAAAAGTTAGTGACCAAAAAATTACGAAAGAGTGATTAACTGAATAAAAAAAATATGAAACTTACAAAAAATTAATATGTTAAATTAAAACAGCTTTGTCATTACCATCCACATTCACAACAGCACAAAAGTATAACTACATATATTTTAACGATTTATATTTAAATTCTAGCTTAAATAATTTTGTAGCAAAAGTTACCACAAATTCGTATATTTAACCGTTTAGTAATATCAGAACACTCTGCACTGCAGCCAGCACTTAGCGAGCTCAGGTGCAAGATTAAAAGTGCACTCATTACCTCACAGCACTACGTGGATTTAAAAGCTCTATAGTGAGCTTTCTTAATATTTTCATAGAGTAAACGTTGATTTTTATTTATGATTTGTTTTAAGACAGCAGCTTCACGCTTTTGCCCGCAGAAGGAACCTTAGGGTTAAGACTTTTTCCAAGAGGTTCCCGATTTTCCACCCAATTTTCGAAACAGCAGGTTGTGTAGCGGAAATCAAATATATAAAATTATTATAATTTGTCATTCCTCTGAGTGAGAATCGAAGCCATAACCGTCGCGCTAGCAACTGCATCACGTTGGTCCTAAATTAGTTTTAAATATTGTCTATCTAAACATTTCCATTGTTAGTTACATTAAGTTGTGTACGCCATAAAAATGTACTATTAAGGAAAAAATTAAAATATATCGCACCTTTAGATTTATAGTGATCTAATCAAAAAAACCATGATTTTGAGTTTTTGTCAGAAATTTACCTTGTTCCCCACTTTCCTCTTCCAAAGGTCGGCGGAAAGCGGAGAACCAAGTGTCTTAATTCTAAGTTCCCATTGCCTACCCTGCTGTGTACAGAGCGTTAGGTAAATTTCTGACAAAAACTCAAAATCATGGTTATCGATATGTTGCCTATACATAATTTTCTTAGCTTAGATATTAATTTTCTTTAAAGTATAGTAAAGAATATGAAGTTAAGAATATGTAGTTTCTTTCACACACATATATATTTGTATATATTACAGCAAATCCACACAAGCCGACGTGATTCCCGGGATCGCTAGTGATGTGCGGATTTCGCTTAGAATCCTGGTTTATGATCATACGGCACCCGGCGGGGTGGTGATATACATCTCTATGTATTATAGGATACCTGGACTTTACAGTATTATTGACCTAGATTTTTGCTTTAACTTTACAGTATATATCTTATTTATTTTTGGTTGTTTCTACTCTATGTTATATTAATTTTGCAGAGTAAAAAGAGTGTCCTAAGTTACTCAACACAGAGTTTTCCATTCCTTGTATTGAAAAACATAGTATTTTTACGCCAAGGACAGTCAAAAAATACTTATGATTAAAAAAAATACCTACTACGGAATACGAATATATTTCTTTTTACTTCTCTCTACATTATATTCCGAAAATAACCGTAGTACAAAGTTATCATTTATCATATAGATTATTTCCACATAAATCTAATTATTTTGAAAGCTTCCTACACAAAAACAAGAGGTTACACAGAGCCTATCAAGACGTTCAACAATCGTTATTCCAGCGCAAACAAAGCACGCTAACATAAACAACTCAATCTTGAGACGACTGATGGAAAATCGAGTCGCAATCTTAAGAGAATAGCGAATTGTTAAAATAAAATTGCTAAGATGATCTTGTGTTTTAGATAAATGTTACTACTGTATATTTTTTTCTTACCTTCTCGTTGTCCCGCACATAGCAAGGTGACAAAGGGAACAGGAAATCTATTGTTAAGATACTCCGATATCAAGTTAGATACCTCCGTTCCTCATTTTCCGATTAATTCTTAGCGAGAGACCTTCGAGTGGCGGAACACCGCGCTTTGCCTCATCGCTAAAGTGAGGAGATAAAATATTTATTTGCCCCGAATGAGGACAGAACCCCCAACCACCAAGGTAACTGTTACCTGCTTTATTTATTTATTTTTATTTATGTACTTACACATAAATAAATCTCAGATGCGTTCTTAGATATAGATTTAGGTTGAATTTATTTTTTGTTACTAAAATGTATTGAGGCAACACATAATTTAGCATATACGTAGATGGAAATTAATATAAAGTTGTTTCGATTGACAACTAAAAGTTATATATGGTTACTAATCAATCGATACAGTCTATAGTCTAGTCTAGTCTAGTATAGTTTCTTATTAAATTTCTTTCTCTAAAGTAGAAAAAAACCTAAAATACTAGTAATAGCTTGACGCTGTATCTCTACAGAGGTAGTCAGACAGAACGGAGTGCTACAGATTACAGTCTTTCTTCATACATGCCCTCCGCCGGGGAGTCCTCACGCTTCGCACGCACCTTCCTCCAGTATCTTTGATACTCAATTTTTGAAGGTCCTAAATCGTAGAAAGTAACCAATTAATAAGAAATAAGCAATTCAAATATCAAATAAGTCTTAAAACGGCGCTCATCTACATATAACATACAAGGTACTTAAAAAAGCACGTAAAATTTTAAAACCCGACATCCCTTATAGGTCACGAAACAAACTCCCAACGACCGGGTCATTTTACTGAGACGTTTACGATCGCACCGGATATGTGGATGCCGTAGCGGAGCTTGTGTAAATGCCACTTACGCTTGATTTATACGTGTGTACCACTATGTACCGTGGCTGGCTGTATATCAGGTGGTATGACTTTTTTATTTCACATTTTTAATGTTCTTTGCATATTCGATTTGTGTAGAGTCCATAGAGTCTTTATTTGAGTCAAGTTTTCGGGTTTTGTACCAAAAAGGGTCGCTATTACTAACAATCCACTGCCTGTCTGTCATCAGGCTGTATCTCATAAATCTTGATAGTTAGACAGTTAAAATTTTCGGAGTCGCTGTATTATAGCAAAATACATCACTAGATAGACTCCGACCGGTTTTTGATTACTTTTGCTTGTTAACTTATAAAATAAATTTATAGGAAATTATTCTTTTTTTATAAATTAAAAAACCTCGTTTTTTGGGTTCCATACGAATTTTGGAAAGTACGTAACGAACACCACACTCCTAACCCTACCATAAAATATATTTAAATCCCAAACTATGAAGATTTGTTAAGTAAATAACAACAAAAACATAATGGCGTACTAATAATAATACTCTAAATATAAAAGAAAATTCAATATTCATAACAACATTAATATATTACTTCCCTCTTTAAGAGACTAAAAATTGAATATAACGTGAAATGAGCATCGTGAAACGGCAAGTTCCCTCAAACTAATAAGGGCCCTCACGTTGACACTTGACAAATTCGTTAATACGCCCTCGGACGGGGGCTGGAGGGCTGTGGACCCGACGAATGGGTATTTATATAAATATTTTTGTGAAACCAGATGATTTATTGAGTCCTTAGATTTTGTCTTTTGTTTCTTTTATCTTTATTCCAATTTATTGTGGAAGTCGAAGAAACTTTATTAATTTTCTAAATATATTTTAACTAATCCTTATAGTTGCACGTGGTCTCTCTTTCAAGTTTTTCAAAATTATTAGGTTTTATAATATTTATTTGTGTTTCGTCAGCTTCTTAACTATTAGTAACTTAAAACTAAGATAGATATAAAACTAAGATAAATAGATAAATAATGTATAAAGTTGAGTGATATTATGTAATTCTTTTTTTTTTGTTGTCGGTTTTGTATGTTAGATAATGAAATTTAAAAAAAAAGACGCTTTCATGACTTTTTCAGATTTGAATCAATAATTATCTCCAAAATTATGTTTTTTGAGAATATGTGTACACATATAATCAAAAAATGCTATGAAATGTAGCTTACAAATATTATTTATAATAATAACATTATAATAGAAGTGAAGTTATTAGTGGCGCGGGGCAGAGGCGTGTGACTTCAAACGCGACAGGTTGTGTGTTCAATGCCCACACGAGGAAATGAAATATGAATATGAATAAAATAAAATGCGGTGTTGGTCTTAATAGAAAAGGAAGGTCTTAGCACTAGGCCCCCAGGTTTCCTTTGCCTAACCTGCTATATGCCAAATACAATGTGGAAAATAAAAACAAAAAAAAATGTTATGTTACAGATTTATTACATTTAGCTATGAAAAAAACACTAAATTTTCACAAACGAACAAAAACTTTTTATTTAAAAAACACACAAAACCAACTGAGCACAACCCAAAATACAAAACACATCCACACATCCACTACAAAATAAAAGCAACACATAATAAAGTGGACGTAACGGTCAACTATGCAGCAGATTGTTCCGTTGGGATTGTCCCGAACAATGCGAGTGCTAGTCACTACGGTTATTGCGATGTATACGTATTTGTGACCCAAATGGAATTCGGGATTTTCGGCATTTTCCCCCATTTATTGTAGGATATTGTCGAGTTAGTTGTAAGAGCTTTAATGGTGGAGACTAGTATGGATAGGTTTAGGTATTATGGATCTGGTATTATAGTTATATATTATAGAGGCGTTCCATTCATATACGACGATAATAAATTTATTTTAAAAGATTACATACATATCTTAGTGGTAAGTTACTTATTTTCGTTTTTTCATATTTTCTGTTAAACTTGATTATTTTGTACTCTATTATAGTCCAAAGCCCTTTGACTTTGGACTATATTAGAGTACAATAAAATCAAGAATACTTATATGTAAGCTAAACACTTCTATATAAGCCCTATATTTTTTATATTTCTTTTAGCATCAAGCTGTATCTTGCATATACGATCCTGCTAGGCAGAGGAAAATTAGTGTTTAAACATCTCGTTTACTTTTTTCCGCTAAATGCAGTGGCAGAACTCAACGTGTCGCTTTATTTTGTTACTAAAACGAGTAAATCAAAATAATTTAACTCCTGTAAAATGGGACCTGTCCACAAAAGTTGCGTTTACAGTCATTGTACTTTATTATAACATAGAGTTTAAATATTTTACACCAAAGCAGAAAAAACTTTTATATCACATCCATTTACCCATTTAGTAGCTCTACAAACGTAGCGTTGTCCTGGATTTTGGCACGCGAAGAATGCGACTGTCACCTCCCTTATTGCACCGTGACAATTGATGTTTATAGTCCTGAGGACCTAACGTCCCTAGCCATTCTAAATCCCAGTTTAATCTAGTATACTATAGTAGTCTGAAGACATACCACATAACGAATAAACGAGCAAAACCTTTATGTCGTATGAAGATTTTTTTTAGCTTTAATCTTGAATCCTTGCCATAGAGAACGGGGCTCTGAACGGTTTGATCTGACGATCAAATTCAACTATTGAAAGTACATCAGCTTAGCGTGCAGTAAATAGCGTTCAGAAAACTAAGCGTTATAGTGAGATCGATTTTTATCCGAAAGGTACATTCCTTACATATGCTATGTGCATTCCTTACTGAGTGACTGACAGACAACGTACAGCCGAAACTTCGTATTGTAGAACACTGAACACTGTAATTGAATAGGGGAGCACTAAGAAACATTTCCAGAATGAAAGAAGAGTGTAAAATGTAATGGCTGAAGGAAGAAAAGAAGAAATTTATTAAATTATTTGTCACAATAAGAATATTTACAGCGCAATTTGAAGCAGTGCTGATCCTGAAAGGCGGCTTAAGTAATGTTATATAAAAGCTTTATGTAATAAATTTAATTATAAAAGGTAGTGAAATGTTTGCTCATATTTTTTTTCATGATTCGAATATGGTGGGCAAGACTATAAAATCAGATTCACGCTGTATCCCGCACCCAGCAGGGTAAACAGAGAGAACCTAGTGTTAAGACACTCCGTTCCTCACTATCCACTGAGTTCTGGAGGCATGGCCTGTTGAGTGGTGGAACTCAAAGAGCAAAGAAATGAAAATATAAATGTAAATAAATATTTCATTTTCTCGAGTGAAGATCGAACCCACAACCAGTCGATTTTGCAGCCACATCTAGACTGGCTTCTAGATTATATATGTTTTAAATATCTAAAATTTTAAAAAATATATATTTATTGAGATAAAAACGAAAAAAAATACAAAGGAAATTCACATAAGATTTTCTTTTTTCATATCAACAAGAATATTTTGTATTTAATACAAGCTTACACCAATATCCATAAGTACATTTCATATTCAATAACGATTCGACACCCCACGCCGCTGATCCCAGTATTACAAGACAATATGATGACAAAATAAATTGCTCCACAAAGGGTTGTCATTTAGGTGGATTATATCTAATACCAATAATGGAGATGAAATATGAACTATGGAGTATTATTAGTCATTATGTTTGATATTTTTAATATTTTATATAAATTATTGGATTTGGCCTTTTAAAATTGTTTGGTATAAATTACTAGATAATAAAAGTAGATAAGATAGAAAAAGAAAAAAGGTACAAATTATACTTAATGTAACAAAGCTATAATTTGTTTGGTTAAACGCGCTAGTCTCAGGAACTATTGTTTCAAATTGAAAAACTCTGGGTGGAAAGTTAAGGTCAAAGTATCAACACTAGGTTCCCAATACCTACCCTGCTACAAGCGGGATACGGCGTAAAGCCAATAAAATATTGAAATATTTATATCCTATTCTATATTCATTATAATACGATTGTCAGACTAAGGGATTAATCCGATGACACCAGATACACTAAATCAAACATGACAGATTAGGGAGCGTGCTTTTAAATACTTATTTCTGATATAGTATAGCAATTAACATAAAATTAATATATTTGATTTCTATTCTACTAATTGTAGTAAGTGCTTTAAGTGATGATGATGAGCTTATTTTTTTCACCTTTTTGAATAGAGATTGATTTCTTTTAACATTTTTCAGACTCACGCTATATCGGGGTAGCCATAAAGAACAACCTCTTCATACATGTCTTCTGGGGTTCCTATTGGTTTCTCTGTTTCTTCCAGTATCATCGATCAATTGATTGATCAATCGTTGATGGCCACAAATAATATTTGTTACACTTTTTAGATAGATATTTCAAAATGTAATCGGTTACTCTTACAAAAAATATTACCTACTTTTAACGTATGTTATGTTATAAGCTTATAGTTCAAAAATATAATATTTTGTCTACATTCTAATATGAAGCTTACCGCGGCAAATCTGCCTGGGGCCGCTACGTGCGGCACGTGTCCGTTACAGGAAATCTTACGGCTAAAGGTGTGGCTTTATGTTGTATTCATCTTTATATGCTTGGCATTGATTTTTTATAACACTTGCTCTTTATATGTTAGACGAAATGGAGTTTTCTGGTTTGGTTATCTTAGTAAAAAATAATAAGAAGAAAAAAAAATCCCATACATATTTTTAACGTTTAGTGTAGGAATAAAACTTCAATTTGTTATTTTTTATAAATTAGTGTAATAGTTATATTAGGAAAAAAATTGACAACACGTTAAATGCTGGTAATGCGTGAAGGTACACCACTGGGTTTGATTAAAAAATGTAACCTCCAGGTCCTTTATAAAAAGAAATGTCACCAAATAAATCAACATTTAGCTTAAGAAAAAATTAGAAGTCATGCTTTTCTACAGTAAATGCTTTATGTGCTATAGTGTACTCGGAGCTAAAACTGTAGGAGCCAAAACTAGAGTTTACAGTAACCTTAAAAAAAATTAACTATTCAGGTCGTGGTACCATCATTAGAACAGTTTGATGATACCATATCATTGTATTGTCACCTAATCTACGTGGATCTGCCAAGTTTCATGACGACACTATAATTGAAAGGAGGTCAAATTCAGTCTCCTTCACTCAAGTAAATGAGATATTTATTATATTTTCATTTCTTCGCTCTGGTGTCGATGCCGGTGCGTGGCATTGAGTTGCTTCCTATGTGCATACAGCGTGAAGCTAGATTTTTTTATTTTTAACTATTTAAGTTACAAAGTTAAAAATCGACCGAACAACAGCCCGTTAACAAAAACACAAAAGACTAACAGTACGATTTGATAACTTTTTCATTAACTCTACACTCCGCGCACCATAAGCGCAACAATAACATAGATTGAAATAGCATTGAAAGCCACTCAAATCTAACACGATTCCGCGAGTACATACATTTAGCACTGTTATCGTTACTCTTCAATGCAATCCACGTGACGACCGACCACCCTTTCGCGACCAACCCTTATATTATCAGCCTTAGTACCTTCGAAATAGGGGTGATATCGTCAGTGCATACCACACGCGACCTCTGACCACCCTTCCATACTAACCCCTACATTATCATTCTTAGTACCTTTGGAATAGGGATGATATCTTCAGTGGCTGGTGTAAGATAATACTCGACACCTGCCGCTGTGCAATGCTAGCACTTACGATGCCGTCGCGTCGGATAATCAAAATACAGTAATTTAATTATCAAATGCGTTTATTTTGATAATTGATGAGTGTTTGGTTGGTGCAAGTTGGGTTTCGAACTGCAAATGCTCAATTTAGACGTTTTGCTGTCATGGTAAAAGTTTTGTTTTATATTCTTTGAATATGTAGGGCAATTGATATGTGTGGGGAAATTGGCTGTAATTCTTTAATTAATTGTAATGAAGATATATTTTTGCGAAAAATTGAAAATAAAATGATATGTCACAAAGTTATGTATAATATTAAGCTCTCAAAATGCATGGTTTTTTAGCTTTTTGCTGTATCCTGTAAAAAACAGAAGAAATCGAGTGCTAAGAGGGCTCGTTCCACACTTTTTAACTTGGTTTTTTACGTTGTATGTTGAGCGACGAAATTTAACGCCAAGCTTTGTCTTATTGCCAGGGCGACGTAATGAAAATAATTTATTTCCCTAGATGGAAAACGAACTCACAACCATAAACAGTCAGAGGATGTGCCACGGTAGCACGACGACCTCATTCTTATAATTATATTTTTCTTTTATCTTCACGCTGTATCACGTATATATTAGAGTAGGCAGAAAGAATCTAGAAACCCAGTAATAAGAATTCTGGAGGCATTGCGTGTAGGGTGGCATTACTCAAAGCCGCGCTTTACATTACCAGAGCGAGGAAATGAAAATATTAAATATTTCATTTCCTTGAATGCGAATCGAACCCACAACCTGTAGCGTTTTCAGCCACACGTTTATGCCCCTGCCCCACGACTGGCCTCTATGCTTCTTTGAATTACAAAATAACCAGCAATTCCACAATGACCTCACTATACAAACGTAATTTCAGTAAAAACTTTAACAACCAAGACTAATCTAATAATTGGTAAAAGCTTGCCACGTGACCGCCGCGTGGCCTCGCCGCGACAATCGTGGAATTAGGTTTGTAAATGCACACTGTAGCAGAGTGCAATCAAATTGATTTCTAATTCTAGTCAAATTGTTCAATTCTAGCAAAGACTAAGTGGTTTTTCTATTTTAGCCTTAGTTTTTTTTTAATATGAGAATGAAGGGACTACGTCTTGGTACAGGGACATAAGGGTGTGACTGCAATCGCGACGGGTGTGGTCCCGATGTCTAATCAGAGAAATGAAGTATTTGTATTTATTTGCTCAGGTAAGGAGGCAAAGCGCGGGGTTGAGTTCCGCCGATCAATACGCAATGCCTCTAGATACGGCAGAAAGGGGTGAATGTAAATGCCTATGTGGAGTGGAGTATTTTAACTTTTTCTTCTTCTGTACACCCTGCTATATGATATAGCGTGAAGCAGAAAAAAAAATAGAGTAACTTACAATATTGATAAAAATGCGCCCTATCTTTGAAATAATATGTGCATACATGTAATTTAAAACCAAAAAACCATCAATATTATAACTTTAAGTTCAATATTTAACAGATGTACAAACCCGGATTCATTATTTTAATGGGAGATCGGATTTAAAATCGAATTGTTTGAATAATCACTATCGTTTTATGTAAGGCACGCGTCGCGCACGCGCTACCGGTACGCCGTACTCGTATGTATTAGCTCATCAGGCACCCTCAGAACTTTATACCGTTGCCGTTTTTTTACTAGGGTACCCTTAAAATATTAATAAGACTGTATGAAGAATGTATGTCTGATGGTGATGGTGGACTCGATGATATCCTGCTCATTGCAGGGTAGGCAAATGGAAACCTGGGAACGTAGTGTTAATATCTTAACAAATGGAAGTGTTGTAATGGGAACGGAGTATCCGTTTCCATTAAAACACTTCTATTTAAACATAACCTAATCATGGCTGATTTCAAGTCAAAGATATATAGATATATTTAAAATTATTTTAGATTTCCGTGATCTTGTAAAAATATATATATTACAAAATTTCACCACACAATACGTGACATCGCTGAAAATATTTTTTATGGTCGCGCCCAGCAATAAAACAGAATTTAATTAAATAGCTTTTGATAGCTTTTGAAATAATATATAAAAGTTGTTCTTAACTAGTTTTAAATTTCATTGGTAATTATCAAATTAATGTTAATCCATAATTATGGATCCATAATTGTGGTTAATTAACCAAAATATTTAAACGACCAAGTAACATATCGATATTAATATTATATATCAATATAATTATAATATAGTTTAATTTTTTTTAATTTTGGCGCCTAAAATATTTACGCCTAAGTAGCGCCTAGTAACGGAAAGCGCTATTAATGATATTATTAATTAAAATGTATTTTACCAATGATATTAAGTTTGCTAGTTTATTTTTATCTAGACAAAGTGCACTATTGGGTTTAGCCACTTACCATATTTAAAACAGGTGAGAACTACAAGAAACAAGTCAGATTTGAGATTATTTTTGGCGAAAAGGCAAACGGAAAAGTGTGAAACTGTAAAAGCAACAGATTTTGGGTTCGATTTCCACTCGGGGAAATTAAATATTTATTGTTTCCATTCCCTTTTTCTGGAAATAAGACAAAACGTGACATTGAGTTCCGCCAATATGCATTGCCTCCAGAATTTAGCGGAAATTAGGGAACGGAGATATCTTAATGGAAAGATTAGGAGTGTAATAAATAAAATAATATTCTCTCTGTCTATTAGCTGATTATTCGTTTCATATGAAGAAACTTAAATAATAAAAGATTTCAAAATATCAAGTATACACTCAAAGTAACTTAATTCTAACCCTGTCGATTTCGCTACAAAAAAACTCCCCAAATATCAAACCATGTGCAACTTTAGCGCAGACACACGTCCTCTAATTCAATAAACACATTATCGCGATTAGCTAGTGAGATCCCCGCTGTGCTAGAACGACCCCGGCCGGACTCCGAAACTAGTCCCGAAGGAAAAGATTTCTATGGATGATTTGCTAATGTTAATCATGAGGTCTTATTTAAATTGACCCAGCGTTGTAGGGTAGGTAGGGTTAAGTTTCACTTAATATTACTACGGAGATAAATATTTTTAAACTATCAGTTTGTTATTATATATTACTTGTAGCTGGACAATAAGTCAGGCGTGTCAATAAGCAATTAACCTTTAAATATGGTCAAACGTAATACAAAATCTTTATAAAATATACATATCAATATATATTGAGATAGTCTAAATTAAAACTACATAGGTATTAATGGACGCTAGAATGTTTGAAAAAAAATCGATTAATCCCGAACTTTTTACATACATCGACTAATATATATATATATATATATATATAGATTTCTAAGGTTGACTATGTGACATCTCATCTATGCTTGGTATCTGCCTATAACAGCAAAAAAAAGAGAAATTAAATTATGAATCATATAAAAACAAAATACAAAAATATGATATTCCTTCGCTAAGTAATCTTAAAAGCAAACAATCAAAAGGTGTTACCCGTGAAACAAAGACTACGTCACCAACATTTTCAGAGGAAAACAATGCAGGTGTCGGATTACTCAACGAGGCAAGAGGGCTGAGGACATTAATTTAATTACCCCTCTCTCTTGGGACCGTCCAATATTGTATGGGAGTGAGGCGGCATACAAATTCAAATGTCAGTTTTTCGCGTGAGAAAAAAATCTCGAAGTGATTTTTATCGTCCCCAGCGAGATTGGGTTACGTGTGTCTCTGATATTATAAATCTGTGATATTTTCTCTTTTGTTTTGAGCACGGAAACAAAAGAAAATATGTTGTTTATTTTTATACTATTCGTTTTAGCATAATTTTGCTAAGGAATTGTTACATGGATAATAATAAGTCTATCTTAGGAATATTAGATTCAGTAATACTTTCCGAATGACACATTCATGTTTTATAGATACCTAATTAATTTAAATTGTATCTGCTCTAAAACAATACTCACACCTCACAATTCTATTCTACAAAAGTAGTAAAGGTCATTTTTAAATAAAATCCAACTAGAAAACGTTCAATTGAAACGACGACATTTTCTATGAAAGTGTGCTTAAGGAATGAAAAGAAAACGCCACTAAAATCGAAGTATCTGAAGACCCTCTAGAGTCCTTAATTAAACTCAAGGCACGTAGAACTCCTTGATTCAGTCCCCCCGGCGTCTCCACTTCCCCTCCCTAACGGTCGCTTAGATTTCCTCCCAGTAGGTTATGTGGACGGAATTCGCTAAGGCTTGAATCTTCTTTGAAGAATTGGTTTTGAAAGATTGGACTGTTAGTTTTAGTTTTGTTATCTTGGTTATGATTACTTTTATTTTTGTCCATCAAGATACGTATGTATTTATTTTGAAGTACTGTAGTAGATAATGTTAATATAACAGACAAAAAAATATACAAAAATCATATGCTTTAAACAATTTATAAGTAAAATTGTTTTTATCTAATACTGCTTTGGAATCTAATTACAATCACAATTAGAATACTGTTTAAGCCTTCAAATGACTTTTTGCTATTTTTAAACAAAAAGCCTTCTCGAAGTAATCAGGGGGTCGGGTGCGAGTTAAGAACATTTGGCAAGGAAATCGCAATTATTAAGTGTTTTATACTTTTAATTTTGCTCTTAGCAGTCTTGTTCTTGTAGAAAATGGTGTAGTCAGCAGCATTTTGGCATTGTGATTTTAGAATTTCTATTGTACGTTATCTAATACAAATATTATATAACAAATATTTTTTTTCGCTGTATCGCGCTCATAAGAGAGCAGGCAGAGGGAAACGGTCAACGTAGTGAGACACTTCCGTTTGCCATTTTCCGGTAAGGCATTCCGTGTTGATGGCGGAACTCAACGCTGCGCTTTGCCTCTTAAAGCATATATTAATCATTGCTAAACTAAGTTTTAATAGAATTAAATATGTTATTTGCAAATACGAAAGATAGAATAGCAATTAAGTCTAAAACTGTAATGTAATCCCATAATTGCATGACAATGAAAACTAATTTCGTAAATGCTTCTGAATTCTTAACCGCAAAACAAACCACAACCGGAAAATAATGTAAAAAAAATTAGCAAAAAAAACCAAAGAGAGGAAAATTCTGCCGCTGTGTAATTATTGCGAGAGCTAATGCGCCTCTTGTTTATTCCCTGACTAATTAAGAGGAGGAAGTGTTAAAAAAATGCCTCTCTAGCATATTTGAAAAATCAAACATTTATGAAGCTCGCTTAAGCACTTAGATGATTTTGCTTATTCCTCAGTACTGTCATTTTTAATTTTGACATCACGTTGCTGTAACTTGTTTAATTTTTTTTACTCTTTTTTGTTTCTCTAATTGGGGGATGTTACAGGGAGATGTTTTGGATCCTATACTTTATTTGTTTTCGTTTTTTATATAATTGACGTCAATTTTATATTTTGGAAATTACACAGATATTCTGAATATTCTCTACACATAATTGGTATTTAACTAACGATTCATTAAGTACTCACAACTATAAGATAGATAATTACCATGGTAACAGGTAGAGAAGTTCTGGAGTAACTAACTTTGGGGCTCAATTAGCGTCGAATTAAACCGGTTCGGGAGAGGTGACAAATCGCGGGTCGCGGTCCTTCGTCTTGACATTGACTAATAGCACCCCATTTAATTTAGCGGGCGCAATTATAAATAAAATTTCGACGATAAATTGTATGGCGGCACATTAATCAAGAAGTTGGGACGCTGATTAAAATGCTGTTCGCGTAACTATTTGCTAAGTTGATATTGTTAATAATTCACAGGTGGGGTGGCGTTGATCGGGTGCGGTTGGTAATGGGCTTATGTGAAATTGAATTAATATGGAACAGTTAATACATATTGTAGAATTAAATTGGATGAAGATTTATTTTATTATATGTGTAGAACAATGAAAAGACGATGGTTGTAGTAAGTTATGTTTTTCATAATGCTGAGTATATCATCATAACATTACTGGTTTTACCTACAATATGTTTTATTTTCTAGCTGCTTTTACTACTATACATTTTTTCCATATTATTATTTAGAACAAAACAAAAAATAACTACTAATATATCCTTAATGAATGCTCCAATCAACTGTATATAAATAATAAAATCAGCACAAACTTAAATACATTGATTTCACTGAAAATTTATTCATTCAAAGCCATATAAATAGTACAGCCATCTATAGTAACATGTGCCGCAATAACTAACCCAACCTTAAATCTTGGCTCTCGGTCATGCCCGGTGTCTCAAGTATGCCTTTCTCCCTCCCACCCCAGTAAAGCAATGAAAAGCGAATCACGGATACCCCACCCCTATCTTAAATGAACTGGGGGTCTGATAGGGATGTTGAGATCTCTCTGAAGTACCTTGTTTACGTTACATAATGGAAATTCTTGGATATAAATCAATGATTGATACTTGAATTTGTTGGGATTATGTGAAAATGTAATATTCTATTTGAGATTGTGATTATCATTTTGATATTAAGATAATAATCACAATCACTTTTTTAGCTTCACGATGTATCCTGCACAAAGAAAGGTCGGCAGAGGGAAACTGAGAACCTAATGTTAAGACACACACACACGCTCCATTTTTCCATTAAAACACTTTCGTTCTCCAATTTCCGAATTTCCGAATTCTAGAGACATTACGTGTCCAAGTAGGAATCGAACCCACAATCTGTCATTCTTTCCGCCCTTGCGCCATGGCTGGCTGGCACTGTAATCACAATCACTATTACTACTATTTATCACACTACTACTAACGTAATAATAAGATTACAACGAAGCTACAAAGACATAAAACATGGCGAGGAATGAGCGAAAGTAAACAAGATGCAAACAAAACCGGGAAACCTAACTTCACATAACCTAGCGGCCACGATTCATCAACCGTACTATATTTTACATTTTATAAATAGATCACTTCGGTATTGTTATACACAATTTTAAAGCAGCAACTTCAACTACATGTATTAGCGAAATGTTATATCTCCCATTCAACACCGTGATCACTGACCGTATAGAACGGAACTGAGTTATTTATCTTATATTTTTATTAGCTTTATACTGTAACGACCACATAATAGAGTAGGCAGAGGGGACCAGGGAACCTATTTTTAAAACACTTCATTTCCATTAAAATACTTCGGTTCCCCACTTTCCATCGAATTCTCAAATCGAATCGAATTCTCTGCGTGTTGAGTTGCGGAACTTAACGCTACGGTTTTTTCTTTCTTACCAATCAGAGGAAATGGATATATTAAATATTTTATTCCATTAAGTGGGAAATGAACCACAACTGTGACGTTCACGGTTGTGCCCGTGCATCTAGGAAGCCTTTCTTCTATCTTATATTCTCTTTATACCACATAAACTGTAAAATATATATAAATAGAGTATTCAGAAGTATAACAAACTATTATATAAATGATAAACGATGTCATAATACTTATACTGGCAGTTTAGGGTTAAATAGTTGTCATGCCGTCCCAGAATCTTACCCTCGGCTTAAGTGTTAACAGAACAATGGACTATATACCGCGACATCTTGTATTCATGAAATGGTCTTATGTGGACTCACGGACTTTACAAATACAATCACAATAGAGGTAAATGTACTTTTTTCATTCAATCTTGTTTTTTATTTAGTCTAATCAAAAATTTGGTTGCTTAAAAGGATTTAATATTAGTGTTAGTTTGTGGGGAACGGAGTGTCTTAACTCTAGTGACCCTCTGCCTACCCTGCTGTGTGCGTGATATAGCGTGAAGCTGATTTATTTGATTTGACTTTTATTGGTTTGTTTTGTAATAATACAATGAATTTTATAATAATCGAATTGTCTGTTGTTATTCTAGAAACAAAAATGTTTCTTCTTTCACGCGGTCCCGTTAAATGAAGCGTTTAGCTGTCTATACTTTACAACAATCAATATTTTAGTAATATTTTTAACGTTGTAATATACAATCTATAAAAACATGCGAGTGAGTGATTATATACAACTTGGTACTGTCTGCAAAAAGGACAAAAAAGAATATACAATAGAAATTTCCAACCATCACATCCGTGTGTACAGCTAACAATCCTTACAACCCACCACAACGCCTTCCATTCACGCCGCGATTATTATAAAACGCCCTAACTCATCTTAGGTGCTAATGTACATTAATTATGTGGCGAGGGGTAAGATGTTGTGACAGAGTTGAATTACGCCGGTACTCTAAATGGAAAGTTGAGGTGAATTATTGTTTAAGCTTTAGCCAATCTTGTTAAGAATTTAATAGATACGTATAATAATGGGATGATGGATCGGTACTTTTGATAATTAATTAATTTTTAAGTCACTGAGTCAGATAAATGATTAATTATTTGGATTTTTTATATTTTTTTTTGTGTAGTAGCCTGTTATTTAATGAAGCAAAAAGTGGTCAAAATCTAGAAGAAACCATGAGAACTATTTTAAATTATTTTAAAAACAGTTCTTTGATTAAGTCTGTTACAAATATACTTTTTTAAAATAGTAATACACAATAAAAAAACCGTTTATATTATTTAACAAATCTTCTATGTATATATTTTACTGAAAATAATAAATAAATAGGTAATGACTTACCAGTATGTATATACGTGTGCTTCTTCATATCAGATTTCTGGTGGAACCGTTTGCCACAGTACTGACATGGATAGGGTCTTGTGTCAGAATGTATGAGGAGATGAGTAGAAAGAGTGCTGGACCTCTTAAATGTTTTTCCACATTGCTTGCACTCGAAGACCTTCTCTACACTGTGTACCGCCCTGTCGAGAGGGAATTTAATTAAATAAAAAAAAAGCATTTATTTATAACAAAACAAAAATTATACAATGGTATGTAAAAATAAACTCAAAGTAGCGTAAAGTATTACCGATGTTGACTTAAGCTGATTTCATGGCCGAATGTCTTGCTGCAGAGCTCGCATGCAAATGGCCTCTTTCCATTATGTGATCTTCTAGCATGCACTTCTAACCCATGTGGTGTACTGAACATTTTCTCACATTTAACACACGAGTACACATCGCCAATCGGTAAAGGTCTGGATAAGGGACTTGGAGCTCCAAGAACAGCTGCTCGTAATCTAAGTAGTTCAGGACCAGCCGCTTGTACTGCGTGAAGGTATAAATTGCTATAACCTCCCCATACTGGAAGGCCAAGACCACCAGCATCTCTTAGGAATTCGGCAAATGGTAATGGTGGATATAGAATGGGTCTTTGTGGTTGAACCCTTGGTGCATCTGGTCGAAGTAAGGCGCTGACTGAGAATGCTTCGGATCTCTTCAAAGGTGGTGAAGAATCAGGTATTCTTCTAGGTGATGATGGAGGTGAATCTACTTCTAGCTCAGGTGATGTTGAACGTGTAGATCTTGGTGAATGTGGTGATGTTCCCCAACAAGGACTTCCACATCGTGATGTAGGAGATACACCTTCCACTCTAGATGTTTCATTATTATGTGATTCATTGTCTTCTTCATCTGTTTTCTCTCCAACTAATCGGTTAACACCAAATTTGATTTCCTCTGAAAAGAAAACAGAATATATAATGAATTGAAACAAAACATAAGGAATCTTGTGTCAAAAGAGGTAATTTTACACATAGGTACGATACCCTTGTACGAAAACTGTAGTAGAATACTCAATATGTTTGGGAGCGAGCGCTTAAAGGGACACAATGCAATTCGCTATTGTTTGCTAAAAGAGCACAAAGGACTGAAACGCCCCTAGGCCAGTGAAAAAGCGCAGGTGCCACACTTGTCGCTGCGATGAAATGAGCCGTATCATGTCGTAGCAGCAAATTGACTTTCATCTGTTCTACCCCTCGCCCAACCCAAGTAATTAACACGTTGGATCGGAGGGACCCCAATCTTTTTTACAATTCACTAATCCGCGGGCGCGAGTAACGCTTATATGACCTTCATTCTTCTGTTTGTTCAGCGTTCATTTTAGACATTGTTTTTTTGTAAAGAGTGACATACAATATTTTATAAATACAGCCTTATTTTATCATGTTAAATTATCTTATATTATATTTTACATATCATTTATCTTTTTTGTTTGTATGTTTCTTTGTATTTTAATATTTCTTCCCTATTCCCCTATTCCCTTCCTATATTCAAAAATATCTTCCCAACCTAAATTGCGATAGTATTTTATAGGACTACAGACGTAACCAAAAGTTGACCAAAATACCTTTTAATAATAAAACCCAGCAGCAAATAATCAACAGATCATCAAGAAACCATCAGCCGAAACTCACGCTGTCCATAAACAAACATCCATCTCGAGCCGAGACAAGTTACACTAATGAAGAGCGACCCCCATATCTGAAATTCTGCAGCTGTCTTCATTCAGAGCGGAACCAATCGGCCGAATTCGGTGAAATTCGCCAATGACTTCCACCCTTAAATATTTTACGCTTAGGACTTTTGAATGTAGCAGTTTAGGGTTGCCTACACTTGTTTGTTTGTCCCCCACACGACAAGGTTTTATTACCCCATAGTATTTATTACATATTAATGGTTATTTAGATTCATTGTTCTGCTTCGACAGTATGCTCGAATTCACGGCCCGGCGAAATATTGAATGGGGCTATTCAGAGTAATGGAGCGAATTGAAAAGATGGATATTATTATGTTCATTGTGTACAGTGTTGTAATAAGATAATATAGTTTATATTTGAAGTTTTGATTAGTATGTGTGTGCGTTTTGTTATAGTTACCCAGTCATTTCAATCATCTGTTGTTTATTGTTTGTATGTTTGTTTGTGGAGTTCAATGTAATAAAAAAAATTATACGAGCTATTTAAGACTTAAATAGTTTTCTTTACTATGACCTTGTAATCACTGGAAAAATAAGATTTCAAAGTGAAAACTGAAAGACAATTTTAGCTTACAAATACTAATAAAATTATTTTAGTATATTTATAACAGGTTTAAATTAAAACTGTTTTTATTTGCATATTTTATTATTTAATGTTTCATTATTTTATTTTAGAAAAAGCTAGTTTAAAGTTCAATTTTAAATATTATAATAATTAATAATTAATATTTTCAAATGATTCAAATCGATATACTCAGTAAAAAAAAACCATTTAGTTTATGCAATAGGTTAATAAAACAATACAAACACAAGAGCACACCAAAATTCAACACACGAGCAACCCTAATAGCAAAATTTGGTTAAGCATTTATTACCCCTAACGAGTCCTGGCCAAGGTACAATCCAGTTAAGGTTTTTAGAAGGTAAACGGTATACCGTATAGCGGTTGCATTTTTATTCAAACAGTGCAGCCGTATCGTTGCCGCCTATTTGCAGTCTAATGTAATTTTAATTATAAGAGGCGCGCCCGCAAATTGCAATTGCAATGCACTCTGACATCAAAAATAAAAACCTATTAAAGGATATTAAGAAGTCGTTTCAATTTAGAAATGTATATTTTTTTATTCAGGAAGAATATTTAGTAGGGGATGGTGATTAAGTCGTAGACAATTTATTTAAGCTGAAGACTTTACAGCGATCATATTGTATCGTAGGTCAGCATTTAAGTGAAAACGCAATGGTTGTGGGTTCAATTCTAATAGTGGGCTCTATACTATTACCCAAGAGTCGTGGTATTATATTTAACAGCACCATTCTCACGTGTAAAAATGCGATATTTTTACTTTCATGGTGAAATCATGTGATATTTTTTTATTAAAAAAAGGGCTCACTCAAGGTAGGTTTTATTATTCGTCGTTGCAAATGTAATATCTGTTTACATAGCTGTAAATAAAATATAAAATATATATATAAGTAAATAAAATATCTGTTTACATAGCTGGTGGAATATATTTTATGCCAAAAATCGGTGGAAATTCTGTAGGTAGCACAGAGATCCACCAAAATTTTATACTTCCAATTTTCTTGGTATCTAATATTTCGAGGCCGGTCGTGGCGCAGCGGCACGAAGTGTGACTGTAAAACCGACTGGTTGTGGGATCGATCCCCACTCGAGGAGATGAAATATTTACTTAAATTTATATTTCCATTTCTTCGCTCTGGTGTCGAGGCTAAGCGCGGCGTTGAGTTCTGCCACTCAACACACAATGCCTCCAGAATTCGGCAGAAAGTGGGGAACGGAGTGTCTTAACACAAGGTTCCCTCTGCCTACCCTGCTGTGTGCGGGATACAGCGTGAAGCTGATTAATTTAATATTTATCCATATATACAGAGAGTGAATCACTACAATACCAGAGATCTGTGATAAAAGTTAAAAATATCATATGAATCAATGCAATCCTAATACGCATATAATTCATTATTTTCGTATCATATTTGAAACACAAGCAAAAGCGGTTTCGTTCAAATTTTATCAAACATTCAATATTAAAAATTGAAGTCAAACTAAAGCTTATTTTGTCCATTGGACACTTGTGCATTACTTTGTTAATTTTTCTGTAATAAAACTTATTAACTTATTAACTATGATATAAATATTTTCGTTGAAACTTTGGACTTATAGGCAATTAATAAATGGCAGAGTAGTCTAAGCGCGGCGTAAAGTTTCGCAATGCAGCACTAGGTTCCCTTTGCTTGCTATATGCAGTATACTGCGTGAAACAACAAAAAATGTATATTCAGAGAACTCTACAACAACATTTTACAAGGTACACAAAGAATAAAAATCCACAACATTTTTATATTTTTGTCTATTTGTAGTCAATTTGCACTCACTTCAATCTCTAAATTGATGGAGAAATTAAAAAAGGGAATACCTAAACACTAGATTCTCTCTGCTTATTCTGTTATATGCGGGAAACGTGTAAACTTAAAAAGCAATATAGTCTAGTTAATAATCATTATGTCATTATGATTTCATAAAATGCGGAGTCACGTCGAAATCGTTAATCAAGATTAAAGGTTGTAGAAATGTTTAATGAATCGACTTATAAGGGGTACGTGACAAATCTCATTTTTAATAAAGTACGCTGAGGGCACCCACTCCGTACTCTAGATGGATGTTACACATATTTTAATTACATTTTTCATATATCTACGGATTGATTTATTGTCAATAGATATTAAACTGTGAGATAATAAAAGATGAAGTACAATGACTTCGTCGTAGCACTGCGGCAGTTTTTTAGTGTAACAATGAATATTGTGGTGTCGATTTCCACTCGGGGCAATGAATAGTTTTCATGTCTTTACTCTGGAAAGATGAAGAGCGGGGTTAAGTTAACCACATAACTAGAGAAGAGTGTTCTCGGGTCGAGCTGTAACGAATTTTGTAATAAAAACTAAGAATATAAATTACACGCACTTCTAATTATTGTATCATCATGAAACTTGGCAATTATATGTAGATCTTCTTCTTCTCTTAATCTTATCTTCACGCTTTATCCCTAGCGGGGTAGTCAGAGAGAACGGAGCACCAAACGCAACGGTTTCTACATACCTCTTTCGCCTCGTCCACTGTCATCAAATACGTAGATTAGATAACAATATAATACGATATCGTCGAGCTCGTCTGATTATAGAAGATGGCTGATGGGCTGGCCTAGTAATAAACGTATGAAGCTTATGCTCATTATATTAGTCTTATAATTGGATTTTATTTATAGGCCTTTTTGGAACAAAAATTTTATTTGATATACGTGATTTTAATTTTGTTACAAATAAAATTCACAAGTCTAACCAAAGTTACATTAAGAGTGATTTAAATCTACGTTTCATCATTACGAGTCCTTCTTATTTTTATTTTTTTCCCATAAATTCTATCTATATTTTCATATTTACATTTAACTTATTAATATAAGATACTTCGACCAAGTATGAGTAATAAATATAATACGTCTCTTTTTTAACTGATAATAATATAAAAAAATAAATTCACAAGTGAAAGTGATTCGTTTACTTTATCTTAGATTTTTTTTTTTTTGTTGTGCAATATGATTTAAAGAGTAATAATAATTTAGACACTCAATCATATCAAAGGACTATATTACAAGAGTCAGAGTTTCTGAGAGCATAATGCACTGTGCATTATGCTCTCAGAAACTCTCAATTTTAGTTATTTCCTATTACTATTATTTTTAGAAACTCATGCTATTCACTCTATATCGCATGGTAGGCAGAGAGAAGCTAGGAACCTAGTGTTAAAATAATTTGTTTCCATTAAGACAATTCTGTTCCCCACTTTCCGCCGAATTTTGGAGGCAATATTTGTGAAATAACCAAATTAGAAACCACACAAATCCTGCAGATAAACATCTTCATGTAATATATTATCACAATATAAAACGATTAATACCTACTTACAGCACTGAAAAATATTTTAAAATATTGCGCTATCGGTAAAATTAACAATAAATATATAAATCAAATGTTATCATTCGCTTTTAATGTCTTTTATCAGTTGTAAATACATTTTAAATCCAAATTATCGGCACGGATTAACTAAATCTTTGATCGTAAATGACGAAATTAATATGCCGAACGTAAATATTTCTAACATTGTAAATCTGTCACAGACTAAATGGTTGTGGGTGGTGTGTTTTTAGTATTTTTGATTTTTTTTTTCACGTTTTCTTTTTTGCTTCTTGCTGTATTCCGTATATAGCAGAGTAGAAAGGGGAACCTAGTGTTAAGGTATACCGTTTCCCATTTTCCGTCCAAACCCACAATCGTTACATATACAATACAGTATTTTTATAGCATAAACCGTATGATAGAGATCAGGATAGCAAAAAATGTACAAAAAAAGCATGGTCGTGGGTTCGATCCAACTCAAGTAAATTATTATATTTAAGTTATTCCTACATTTACAGTCTTGTAGATAAAGTGTAGTGTAGAGCTATGCCATTTAATACGCAATTTCTCAAACATAGGGTGGGAAATGGGAAACGCAGTGTCTTAACTCCAGACTAGCTCTGCATAGCATTCTGCTATGTACTATTTCCTGCGAGGTCTAGCAGAAAATGAAATAACGTAATATTATATTTACTTCACTTACACGCAAAATGCTATGATATGATAACACATTTTTATTAGGGTAAAATTACTGAGATTATTTTGACTTGAAAAATTTGAAAGAGTCTAAATGTTTGTTATACATGATTTTAGGGTTCCGTATTTTTTAAGGAAAAAAAAGAACCCTTTCATATATCAGCATGAGTAAACATGTTAAACGCTTAAAAAAATTAAATGTATAAGTATTTGTCTCCACGTCTGTCAGATACCATTTGAGCATGGCCGTATCAACAGATATTTTTCAGGGAAGGCCCTGCCTATGCTTTGAAATTGTATTTTTGTTTTATACAACAATTTATTTATAAAACTGTACAATAATTTAGTTATAAAACTTATAAGGTAGGCACCAGTTTTTTCTGCTCCCTCTGTGCCTATGTCTATGCGTTTAAGCACTCTACAGAATGTTACACGATACTATTAAAATGCTGCTAGTGCAAGCATCATAACCATTACTATCAACAAATGGTTAGTGGATATCTCTGAAATTCTTACTTATCAGAAACCTCAGGGCCTAATCCAAATAGATTTCCTTTCTGGTCTGCGCTGGACATTAATCAAAGCTATATTCTGAAGGTCTACAAGATTAGTGACGGGCAGAAAAACTGATATCTTTACTATTATGCTGAGGAAGTGACGTAGATGTCATAAACCAATGATTATTTGGAGCGATATGGAGTTATAAATATTTTATCACTTGTTTTTGTTATATAATCTATGTATATACATATAATATATTATGTAGCCTCTGTTGTATAGAATATAGAGCTAGGTATTGGTTATTCTGATTTACTTTTAAAAATTTCTAGTTACAAAAAAATCTATTCAAATCTTTTCAATTGTTAAAACTTATTTCAAATATATGGAATGTCGAGAATACATTATTTTAAGTCTTGCTTGAAACATGCTAAGGGAAGAAACTATTTATCATCGAAATCCATAGGTCTTCTCAATAAAAGTCCTCTCCTTGCGGAAGAAATAAATGTACGTAAAATCCAAGAAACCCAATAACTGATAGTCATATCTAAAGAATATCTTCGTCACCTAATACGATGCAGAGTTCTAGATGTATACAGGATTTTTAAATCAATGACGTACGTGACAAGTTTAGATTAGGGCGTGACCGTAATCCCACTTCGTTACTTCTGATCTAGCCGCTAACACCTGATTTATCTTACTTGTACGCATATCGCCTGTCAACGCAAATGCTTGAGATATACAAGGATGGATTTGGAAAATGATTTCTTTTGATGGAATCGTTATGTAAACATGTGACGTTGCAGATACGTCATTTTTTTTAGCTATGTATCAATATTTTTGCTTTATTTATATGCATCAATATTTTAGTTTTATTATACATGTTTTGTTGTGGTATGTTAGAGGAAAAGAAACAATTTTATTTCATTGCTCTGATAAAGCGGTGGGAGGGTTCCACCACTTACGACGCAATGCCTTGAGAATTGAATGGAAAATAGGGAATGGAAGTTATCTTAACGAGAACGGAGTATCGTGACTAGGTACCCAAGTTCCCTCTGCCTACCCTGTTATACGCAGGATATAGCGTGAACATAAAAAGTAACGTACGATTAGGTACTCTCTGTCGTCTAAAAATTGCGTAAAAATACGAAAGCACACGAGAATAACAAAAATTACATTGACGGTTACATAATTTAATCAAAGGTACCACACTATCTCGGCGGCGCCTTTGTGTACGATTTCTCTCTTATGTTCCACGAATTATTTACTGAAACAATAGCACGTTTTACGTTTGTTACTCTGTGTATATTCATTATTCATAATAAATCATATTATGTATCACCTAGTACCTTGTGATAAGGCTTAAAATCGCACAAACTTTGCATTTCTAACAGCCAAGTCGAGAATACTTTGCAAACACTGTCGAAATGGTCGCGGCGTCTTTTTGATTAAACTCAGCCTCTATAATCGTTAAGGTGTCTAGATTTGTTATTATCATCACTTTACGAGGTTGAGTCTTAAAATTTTTCGCAATATTGTGTTTGTATGTCTATAAAGTTTTAGAGTCAAGATTACTATCGTAATAGGAACATTAAAAGCTTTTTAAACTCAAATCTTCTTTATGAAGACATGTGAGGTATTTTTATGCTGAATGGATGTCATATGACCAACTATCAATCAGTTATTGTAAACTAAGTATATTCAGAAAATACCAATTTATTTAAGTTATCGTTCTTATTTTAAAGTATTTATTTTAAAGTAATATCTCTCCGAAACATGATAATGAAACTTTTAAATGATCAAGGATTTAGTTTCAAATTTATTCTCTGATTTTTTTTTGGTTACGCTTCGCTATCGTTTATGGTAGGATCAGAAGAAAGAACCTACTATTAAGATACTTCGTTCCCCACGCAATTTTCCTAGGCGTTCCATATTGACTGACAGAACACAACGCAACGCCACGCTTTTTCATGTTTTAGGAGGGCGAAAAATTAAAAATTATTTATCCCCTCAAGTCTGAATTGAAGGTAAAGCCATAGCGGTTACAATCAGAAATTGTGCCTCTGTACTTTGATATTTTATTATTTCATGCATTCAATTTAACGTAATCAAAATGTTCCACAATAGCTACTCAACATAAAGAAAAATTAACAAACTGACCACAACACAAACAACCCGACCATTTCATAGAAGCGTTATTCCTCAACAATCACGAAACCCTTAACGATTCATAAGCAACTAGCCACTGTAGTAGGCACTGTATACAATTATCATAGCGTAAAGTCACGCGAACTTAAAACAAGAGTTTAATGTAACTTGGCCACACTTGGTCAAACAAAAACAAATAAAATTATGGGGCGATGTCGTGACGCTCTGTACACTCGCAAATATTGACGAGCTGTACGTACTTGGCATGCAATGGAGTACGTTTGATTGATCGTGCTTTGTCTTGTCCTTGTTTGGGAGTTATGTGGGGACGGATAAATAGATTTAATTTTAGTTATTGATTACTATTTTATATTAGAATTCAAAAATATTTTTAAAAAATTCAATACATGGGGTTTTGTTTCGGTTTGGTTAGAGAAAATACAGTATTAGGTTCCGCTATCTATTTAGTGATGTGTCAACATGATTATACATAATTAAACAAAATGTTTTGAATTCTCAATTGCTCCTGTTCCAAATAATTTTTTTAAGACACTCGTTTCCATCTAGACATTTCCGTTCCCCACTTTGTGGCAATCTTAAAAGGTATTCAGTCTCGTCTTGCAGAACGGGCCGCGCTTTGGAATAGGAAATTCGGTAGGAATCGAACACACAACCGTCGTGTTTATAGTCGCACGCTTGTGGCCCCGCGCCACGACGGCCTCTACTGCCTGTATAATGGCCAAAATTTTAAAGATATTTTCGATCCTTCATTTCACAAAGAGTAAGCGTAATGCGTTGAGAGTAATATCATACAAATAATAAAAAAAATTTTTAAAAAAAACAACAAAAATATAATTTCAATAAATCATAACAAAAAAATACATTCAAAACTAAAAAAAAAACGATTCCCCGAAACGCTCCAAATACTAAACAATCCATACATTTCAAACAGGGCAGGCTCTTATCTCGTAAACCAATGTTTACCTACAAGAGTACACATGTCCAAATCGGATTTACAACGTGCTAAGAAGGGCAGGAGAGATAGCCAATAAAGCGTTGGTTATATATGTAGGTGGTGGACAAAAAAATATTTGACATCTTAAAATAATGTATGGATTCAATTTGGCTCTAAAAGGCGTAAAATCATAATAGAATAGTATGGCTAATTTTTTGCGTATTAGCCATACTAATATAAGAAAATTATGCATTTTATACTATTAATGCTATATCTACTTTATATTGAAATAAATCCTGTGTAAAATTTAAATAACATGTAAAAAGGAGACCAGTCGTGGCCCAAGGACAGAAGAGTGCGACTGTAAAACGTGACAGGTTATGATTTCATTTTCTCAAGTGAAAGCTCACTTGAGAAAATGAAATTCAAAAGAAAATATTTCCTCGTTCTGATAACGAGACAGAGCACGACGTTGAGTTCCTCCACTTAACACACAATCCGGAATTCGGCAGAAAGTGGGGACGGAAGTGTCTATGAAAACAGAGTGTCCAACTACTAAGTTTCCAGCTCTATCTAATACAAAATCGAATCCACAATCAAAAACACCAAAAACCATCACATCACCACCAAAAACATAATACACCCAAAAATAACATATCAACCAACATTATCTTTTTTGCCAACTATCCCCTTATCGATATAAAAAAAACGTGTAACATGAATTACAAGCATCATTACATGAACGGTTACACGTTATCGATAGTGCTTTGTCGCTGCCGCCGGCAAATCAGAGTCATAAAACAAGGTAATTTTGCCGAGAGATACGCGCTGTCCGCGATAAGATAATTGTGTCAGCCCAAATCTGAAGCCGTGGGATTTCGAATCGAATGTTATTAGAATTTTTGGGGCTTTCGCGGGCTTATTTATGAGATTTTTGTTTATTAAAGTTTTTTCTATATATATATATATATATATATATATATATATATATATATATATATATGTTCTAAGTTTGGATAGCTTTTGGTTGGTTTTTTCTATATATATATATATATATATATATATATATATATATATATATATATATATATATATATATATATATATATATATATATATATATATATATATATATATATATATATATATGTTCTAAGTTTGGATAGCTTTTGTTTAGTTTTGTTATTTTATTGTTGTAATTGTCGTTTCAATGTTAACAGCGGTCTCGTGACATTGTAAAACTACAAAAAAGAGATTATTATGATATTAGTAAATTGTATTTGGCTGAGGATTTGGTAAACAGGCTAAATTAACAGGAAAAATCGTAGTTAATATAACAATTATAAACAAGAAGTTTTAATGTTATTTCGACATTGTGGCGCAATCGGGACATGCTTAATTGAACTATTATAGTTAATGGATTTTAGACAGAAACAACATTATTATGTAAAATCGAAAATATATGAGTTCTCTCAATTTCGTTCATTACTATGCTTTATTAGGTCATTTTACGTAATTACTCAGAAACTATAAAAGATACAGGTAGACAAAAAAGCTTACGATTGCTGTTGGTTTGGAAATAATGATTTCACTTTTTAAGGTAGGTACAGATGACTTTTTTTATTCGAAGTTTGTATTTAGATATGAAAAGAAACTATCTGTGGATATACAAAAATAATTTTTCGGTATTAATTCAATATTTAAAACAAAGAGGAGATAGTGATTTGTCACTAAGTATTATTTATATTTAAGCTTTGTTATAGGAACAATCTTGTATTATTTACATACTCTAATGTTCTGCAATTACCACATGTACTATTTACTAGGTTATTATTATTGTTTTATAAAAGAAATATCGTTAACATAAATATTTTCATTTCTTAGCTCTTTCACCAAGGCAAAAGCCCAGCGTTGAGTTCCGGCACTCAAGTCTCTAAACGTATATAAATTTAAACGTTGCAGGATTCGAACCCCCTCGTGGTTCAAATTCTAATGTGTAGAATAACACTTTTAAAATATTTACCTCTTACTGAATAATTTTCTAGTTGTTGCGGGGAGGATGCCACACGTGGCTCCGGCCGCGTTGGAGCCCACAAAGATTGACATATTCCGTTTCTTAACGCCTCGCTTGCTGATACTCCTGTGAACAAATACAAATCTCGTTTACGATTTGATATTAAATATGTCATAGAATTTTTGAAAGTAGATAAAAATTAAACGATTTTTCACACTGTATCTCGTATATAGCAGTATCTATCGGACAATAACCTAGTATCAAGATACTCCCCTTTCTGCCAAAATGTGTCGAATAGCGGAACCCAACGCCGCATCTTTTATTTTAAAACGAGGATATGACTTTAATACGTAAATAAATAATTAAAAAATATAAATACTAACAAATGCCTCGAGCTTCTACGCCATAACGTCCCATAACGAGTGCTTCCTCATTTCTCATTCAACAATTAAACGCGGTGAATCATTCAATTCTGTATGGGTGGGACTTTAGATTAGGAGATTACGTTTTTGTTCTATGGATTAACTGATGGAATATATTGTAACTAAATGTTTTTTTTTGTGTTTATTTTTAATTGTAAATAGGTTCCCAGGTTCCTTTTGCATACCCTGTTATGTAAAGGATACAGTTTGAAGTTGAGAACATATTATATGTATACTTATATATATGAAAAGTATTTTAGGAATTATATCTTCCTTGTTTTAGTATTTATCATTGGATATGAAAAAAATAAACACCAGGCGAAAATAGATTATATATATCTTCACTAATCAAATCCACAAGTAGTTTTTCATGTTTTTCTCAAATAATAAAGAATAAACTTTATCACTTATAACATAAAAAAAAAATATGAAAGAAAAATTGGAAAATTGAAGATCTTTTTCTTTAGTGGGTTGTTGTTTTACAGTTCTTTAGTAGGTTGTTGTTGACAAATTGTTGTTTTAATTACTTTTTGTGGTCAAAAGTAAACAAAGGATAAATCCTCTCTAGCATTACAGTTCAAAACTTAATGTTACCGTCAATTATTCCTTCATAAATTAATTTAGAAGCAGCCAGTTCTTATTAAAAAGTGGAATCCCACTAAAGTTTCATTTTAAAAGTTAAGTGAATAAAAAGGTTCAATTGCTTTATCAACAAGTGTTACGATATGATTTACTCGATTGCCCCCGTAAGGGCCTGACGCCTGACATCGACGGACATAACTAATTCGTTTTAGAGTAGAGTATACTTTTGCTTATTATCTTATAAATTATCTCAATCTCAGCTTCACGCTGTATCCCGCACACAGCAGGGTAGGCAGAGAGAACCTAGTGTTAAGACACTCCGTTCTCGACTTTCTGCCGAGTTCTGGAGGCATTGCGTGCTGAGTGGCAGAACTCAACGCCGCACTTTGCCTCGACACCAGAACGCAGAAATGGAAATATAAATTTAAGCAAATATTTCATTTCCTCGAGTGGGGATCGAATCCACAACCAGTCGGGTATTACAGTCACACTTTATGCCGCTGGGCCAGGACTGGCCTCAAATTATTTTATAAATTAGATAGTCGTATTCGATTTGACTATATATTTTTTTTAGTGTCTGGTTTGTTTTGCGCCCAGAAGAGTAGGTAGAGAGACCCAGTGTCAAGATTCGGTTCTCTTGTTTTTATGTCGATCTCTTTGATTGAAAACAATGTATATTGGGTAGCTGAACCCACCACCGTGTTTCTTTTATTAGATTGCAGACACAAAGTTAATACATTCCCCCGAATTTAATCAAACCCCCACCAATCGCTATTACTATCAGTCGCTATTCGACTGAGCCATGATGATGTTTGTTATTTAAATATTATAATTTTCTCGGCAGCTTTTGATGTTCCAAAAATGTTGAATTTATATTCAATTATTTATATAAGACATCTGGCATGGTCACGGACGGTGGCATGATCACTAAGCCAATCACCACCAGTCGTGCGCAGAAGCACAAAAGACTGCGACTGTAAGCGGTTGTGGGTTCAATCTCGGGGGAAACAAAATATTTAATATTTTCATTCTTTCCCTCTAGTAACGAGATAAAGCGCAGCGTTGAATTTCACCAATTAGAATCACAAAATGGTTCACATTTCGACAAGCAATTGGAACGAAAATATCTTAATATGAAACGTAGAGTCTAAAACTAGGTTCCAAGATTCCCTTTACCTACAATTAACCTATAAAACTATACCGCGTGAAGCTATAAGAATAGAAATATAAAAAAATAAATAAAGTAAAACGTAATAACCATACATATCTATCTTATTTAATAGATAAACATTATCGAAGTCGCATTTAGGTAATCACGGCGGCGGATACAAGATAACGCGCTTGTAATTACATACATACTTAGACACATACTCGTACATGTGTTTATCGGATGCAATTGTGTGTAATACCGTTTGTGTTTGATAGTAGTATGGAGTTACAGGGACGATGAAGAGCGGCTCCTCGCGACTCACGACAAACAGATCGGTGGTCCATTGAACGATGGGCCTGCCCTCAGAGTCTTTTGTTAGATAAAATTTGAATATGTAAACGTACGTAGCGAGATACTAACACAATTTTTTATAATTTTTCTGTTGTTTAAATTAAATTACAATAATTTGTAAATTGTCAAATTAACAACAGACTAATCAACTCGAATTTCTACTTAAACTGTTTATTCACTTCTATTGAAAATTGTGACAAAAAATTAACAATTATTTGTTTAAAATTAAAAAAAATCAACTCTCTCAAAAATCCTATCATAGACACAAACCTAAAAAAATATTCTAAAATAAAAAAACACCAAAACGAACTAACTCCAGAGATCACAGCCGGACATTTCGAAACAGGATAAGATGATAAGCGCAAGGACAATCTGTGCATCCTATAGGAAGAGAGCCATTCGCTGGCGCCAGAGCGACGGAACTCGGCGCGTGTCACCGTAACGGACAGTTAATGTAAACTTATGGGCCGTAGGTTACTTTCAAATGTAAGATTTTATATGAAAATTGAACAATATTTTTTTATACTTATACAGAAAACGTATAAAAATTTAAACGTAGCGGGACTCGAACCCGCGCCGCCTGGAAACCGATCAGGTGCTCTGACCACTAAGCCATACTTTCACGTACGCACGTGAACATATGTCTTAGTGGCGCGGGTTCAAATCCCGATACGTTAAATTTTTTATAAGTTTTCTAAATAAGTATTTCTCTTTCCTAAGTGAAACTTAACTTAAAACTACTAACTTTAAAAATGTTTACAAATATTTTTTTAGCTTCACAATGTATCCGTCATTGCATTACATGTTGAGTGGCGGGAAACAATGCCGCGCTTTGTCTCGACACCAGAGCGAAGAAATATAAATACTAAAGATTTCCTCGAGTGGGAATCGAACCCACAACATATCGATTTTACAGTCACACGCTTGTGGCTCTGCGTCACAACTGGCCTGGCAGGGCGACTGGCACATTACGACGATGCACGACTGCACGTTAAATTGAAGGTTTAATTATTAAAAATCAATATTTATCTCACAGATTATTCGTTGATTAATTAGTAAGAAATAGAAAAAGACAACATGAGCTTTGGAATGATCCAAATAGTCTGATATAAAATTATAAGGCGCCTAAATTGATATTATCTATATTTTTTATCTATACTTTTTATAATATTAAGTATATAATATATATGTACGTTGAAATCGTATGTAAATTAGAAAACGGAGATTCGACGTTCGAAACGTTGCCAACGCTGTTGCTTGTTGCTTCTAGTAGGACTGACAGTAATAACAATTTTATGGACTTTTGATTAAAAATTTTAAAGTAAGGACTTAAATTATTTTGTTCAATTTCGCAGAGTAGTTCAAGGCCAATCGACATTTTAAGTCATCAAGCTAAATATTTTAAAATCATATTTATCTCATCAATATTACAAATGACCATATTAATATACTTTGGTCGCCAGAAAAAAGTTCCTGACAGCTTTTTATCTGATGGCAAGAAGGTGCTTGCTTTTAGCGGTTAGGTTACGCCTCTTCTAGCCTATACTTTTAGCATTGTAAGATAGACCCAGATTGAGTTAGACTCTGTAGATCGCCAAATACGTAAATTGTTGACGACATACCAAATGCACTACCCGCAGTCGTCTGTAATGTGACTGTATATCCCGCGCAAGTGTGAAGGTCGGGGCTTTTTGAATGTCAATAACCTTCACCTTAACCACGAGGTATGCAGTGTTAGAGAATATTTTCTGGAGATTGACGACAATATGCACAAGGATGTGATAACAGTTAACTGTTATGCTTTGTTAACAAAGGCCTTACTCCTCTTTGTTTGGGCAAAGAAAACTGGTGTAGGCCTTTAGTACTCACTACCTCTGATTACATCGCTGTATGGAAGAGCCAGGAGCTGCATGGTAGAGTCCATAGAGCCATAGTAGGCCCGGATGTGGATACTGTTTTCTTCTTATCTTGGTTACAATTCGGGGATTTTTTGGGGAAACTGGAGGTTTTGTCTGTGCAACTATGGACGAAGTTATCAAGACACGGAACTATCTATCGGGCGTGTCATCGACCTGTGGAGTCCCTCAGACATTATCTCTCCTTTGTCTGTGTAATGGTGAGTATTTGTATAGACCCAATCAAGTAGCCGAGATAATACACCAGCAGCTTATCTACTCAAAAATAATAGAAAAATTAAGAACAGAGTGTACAAACACTAGATTATGCCTACAATTACTGTATATCTTTTACCCAAAATTAACACCAATAACCGACCAAAACATATCCAGCAATTTGAGCAATTGCAATCTAACACTGACCTCCATTCTATGAATCATAGAATGAATCAAGTCGAGGCTCAGGAAATAAAAACGTAAAGAGCATCGCGGGCACTGCGGCGCCACCGTCCAAGTAGGTATCAATGACCGTCGTCCGGCTAATTTGTCCGTACGCTTACACCAATTGTTACAACATCCTGTGTTTTGGATCAATTGGCGTGTTTAGAATGTTTGGATATTGTTAATTTGTTAATAAATTGGTTTGGGGTTATGTTGTAAAGTGGCGTTAAGTTCCGCCAATCAACAGAAAGTGGAGGACGGAGGGTCTTGACACTAGATGCCCATTGTCCTATCTATTTGATATAATCTAATCTGAGTGGGAAAGTGAAAATAATTCATTCTTTCCGGTGTATATAGAACTCACATCCATTGCAATTTTTGTTCCACTGCGCCATGATAGTCAAAGTTACGTATAATATAGTATACCGAATAAACATTTATCACCAATATATAATGTTTTAATTAAAACAAGTATAGATTAAGATTACAAGAGTATATCTTGTTTGTAAATATGATAAAATTGGCTAGTAGCCAAATTTATTATCGTATGAGCTTAATCATTATTTAAGCAGGAAATATGTTCTGTAAAGGATATTTCTTAAGAAATATAATTGAAGAAATAAATTGAAAGTAATTGAAAAAAATGTCTTTAGATATCATAACATACGAATGAACTAATTGATAGTATTGTTATATATTTAATTATACTGTTGTTGCTGAATTATTTTTTAAGCTTTACGATTTATCCATATCCAGGTGGCCAAAGAAAACGGACCATCAAACGCAACAATGTGTTTTGGTACTTCTTACGCCTCGTCCGCTGTCAACAACAGTTAGTCGTATATGCCTATGTCAACTGAAATCTTTCCCAATTTTAGTCAAAAAAATAATTTCTTACCGTAAGACAGATAGTCTTAGGGTAAAAAATTAACAACAGTAAATCAACAAATATATTTAATGCAATAAGAGTTTATCCACTCATTCTAAGCTGCACAAAATATTCATATAATAATTGTAATTTATATTATGTTAATTTTCAAAGAAAACAGGGAAATAAATCACTACACACCAATTCTGTATTTTCTAATTTTTTTCTTTAATAATGCAAAAAATAAATCATAAATTTACAACATAAACAGACATATTTAAACACTATGGAATCAAAACAGAGAAATGTGGTGAGGTTAATTAAAATTGCATCTATAAATAGCGTTAGCGAGATCTAGATTAATCAACACGTTATATTGTAACGTTGGAACACTCGAAAACAATAAATTATCAGGCTCACTTTCTACTGGACGCGCTATACCATTTATAAGACCTTCGTGGTTTAGTGGAGACGGCGATAGCATAACGATTGAGCCAATTCGAGTCCCGCTACGTCATACGTTATATAGGTTTCTAAATAACTCTTTAAGACAGTTAAAAATATCATATTATACAAATAATATCAGGAATTAAATTAATTGAATTTAGAATTTGAAACTTATTAATAGATTAATTTGATTACTCTTGCTAACCTAGTTAGTGTGGGAGACGAACATAAAAAAAATAACTAAATATAGTAACGCTTTTTTGGTTCAAAAGGGCAATGTGTAAATATGACACGATGGTTGGTAAATTGATGAGTTCGATCGTCATTTGAAAAAAATATTATTTGATTTTTTTATATTGCTTCAGTAAAATAAAATAGAACAATAATCACGCAGTAACTATTATTAGTAATAACAAACTATAATTATTATTTCTGTCTATTTCATGTAACGCTAGAAATCCTCAAATAAAAAAAAATGGGTCACGCTGTGCCCCGTAATCATCAGGGTAAGCTGAAGGAAACTAGTGTTAACACTCCGTTCCCCATTCTCCGCCGAATTCTGGTGCCATTGCGTGTCGAGCGCGAAACACAACGCCACACTTTACTTCGACACGAGGAATATTTTATTTCCTTGAATCGGAATCGAACCCACAACCTGTCTTATTTAGTCACACTTTGTGCCCCTGAGCCACCACTGGCCTCGTATTTTGCCTAGGAAATATAGTTACTATCAATATTATTAATAAAGCTATAAACCCAAAACCTAATAGAGGGCCAGGCTAAGCGCAACAGACGGCGCCGGCCGGTGGCGCCCTCTCAAATAAAGCCACTCCTCCATCAAGTGATCGCTCATTCAATTACGATTGACTTTATTGCAATTGTTATCGCGTCGGATGCAATTTTTTGTATGTTATTTGCTATATTTTTACAAATTACTTTCTATATCGTAAGTGTGATAAATCTTTATTATCATGTTATCGTGATAGTGGTGTGATAGAACCAATTTGTTATACAAATTGTTATTAATATACATATATCCAATAATAAAGCTGTTTGAGTTTAATTAAATATGCTTATCTTAGAAACTACTGGGTTAAATATATTTTTTATACTGTTTCAGTGTCGATATAATCCATTTTACCTGTGGACAGAGCTATCTTCTCCTAAATAAATCCCCTGAGTAGGAATCGAAGCCACAACGATCACGTTTAAAGATACACGCTGTGTCACTGCCTCATGGCGGTCTCAATAAAACAATTGTTCGTTGTAAATTGGAATCGTATACTCAAAGTAGAGTTTCATTTACCACTGAGCCAAGACGGTGCCTAATAAATTATAATACAAGATAAGTGGCATTCTAATCAATATATGTATGTCAATGTAGACTAAGATATCATTTATTGGAGGAACTCAATCGAAATCGAACCATTTTTAACATATAAGGCACTGAAAGAATATATAAAATAATTAAATACTCAGGAGTCGTGGCGTAGCGGCACAAAGTGTGACTATAAAACCGACTGGTTCTAAGTTCGATTCGAGTGGGGACTCGAGGAGATGAAATATTTACTTAAATTTATATTTCCATATCTTCGCTCTGGTGTCGAGGCAAAGCGCGGCGTTGAGTTCTGCCATTCAACACCTTCAAAATTTGGCAGAAAGCGGGGAACGGCGTGTTTTAACACTAGATTCCCTCTGCCTACCCTACTGTGTGCGGGATACAGCGTGAAGCTGATTTTGATTTTTTTAATAAATATTTATATTTGAATTGTACTTATTCTTACATATACTTAAAATTAGGGAAGATAGAAGGAACCTATTGTTAAGACACCCCATTTTCCACTTTCCTCCGAATTCTGGTGGCATTGCGCCGCAAAGCAAAGCAATGAAAATATTAATTAAAATAAATATTTCGTTTCCTCGAGTGGGGATCGAAACCACAGCCAGTCGCGTTCACGTATGACTGGCCATACACAATTTTTTCGAAATATAATATACTTTATAGCATATCACTATACGTTGTATCTATTTCACGTATTCACAGCAAAATCGATCACCAATGTTGTTAAAGCAAAACTCAAAAACACTAATCCAAATATAAATATAGATATTTTAAGTCAGATTTGAGTCTACGACCCTCACGTTGTGTCAGACAGACCACAATTGAACCATGACGTCGTATCTCATTCGGTCGGATGGTGTTTCATTTGAAGAAAGATGAGACGGCATAATTTATATCCACGTTCCTGCTAACTACGTCTTAAGATTGCGGCTTGAAAGAACGTTAAGGGATATAAAAGTATCTTTACTTTAAATTACACTTTGCCCAGGATAAGCGTCAGAAATCTAGACATTGATCATTTGGTGGATTTTCGCTCTGGTGTCGAGGCAAAGCGCGGCGTTAAGTTCCACCACTTAACACGCAATGCATCCAGCATTCGCAGAAAGTTGGGAACGGAGTCTCGTCAATCGTCTTAATACTTGATTCCCTACAAGATAAGCCTTAGATATAATTACATGCAGTAGGTATGGATATACCGACACGATGATACATCAAAATATCAGTTAAATGGTTCTAGGAAAGAAAATTGTAATCATTTTAGTCCAAAAAATTACATTTTTATCTAATCTAGGAAAAGATTTATAATTATAGGAACTGTGCGATTTATTCATATTTTGTTTTGTACTTTGGTATTATTAATAGGAAAATTTGACTTAGATGCTTTAAATAATAAATATATACCGTTCAACAATAGGTTATTTTAAAGATATATAAAAAAAAGAAGACAAAAGACTAATCATTATCCAGAACTATACAGCACGGTCGACGAATTGAAGCCGACGTGAACTTGTAGTAGTATATATAAATGGCTGCACAGATTAAATTTTAGGATTATACCAAAAGTTTAAAATTGTATAGGCCATGACATGTGCATTTCAGGCTACCTTGCATCTAGATTATATCTATTTTTTTCTTAATAATACGAACCTAAATATTCTATAATGTCTATTATATAGTGAACAATGTCATAATTCAATTAAAGTAATCGACATGTTTATCGTATATATTAGAATCGTATGATTATTTCAAAGATATCTGTTAATATCAAGAAGATAGGTTTTTCCACTTACCATGTTTTGATCAGAAAAATAAAGAAAGGAATGGTTTGTCAGTCATTTACTCCCATGACTTAATGTAACATTTAATAAAAATCATCCAAAATATATTTAATTAGTACCGTTCTAGTATACAGTGGGATCATAATCAGATCACATTTCCGTTGTGATAAAAAAAAATAGTTACTTATTTCTAAGAATATATCGTTATATATAACGAAATATTCTAAGAATATTATAAGGAAACAAATAATGTCAATAATTATTGCTGAACATAACAGTTTCATATCAAGCAGTTGATATGTGAGTAACAATATTGCCTATTTCTTATAATACCATTGGAATCAACTTTATAATATAAATTGAGAACTTAGAAGTTTAGACTAACAGAGAACTCATATTTCGGATACTCATAATCATCTAGAAAAATGTCGGGAAACAGGAAACGGTGTGTCTATACATTTGGTCCCTTCTGCATATCCTGATATATGCAGAATTAAGCGTGAAGCTTAAAAAAAAAACAATTTTATTACATAAAAAAAATACAACATTATATTCATTAATACCAATTTTAAAAGACTTGTTGCTCAAAAATGAATATTCTTTCCGCTTACGTCCTTAGTGTCAATTAAAGTATTAAATATCAGTTTTTACATAGGCAAATCTATCCCAAAATAACAATTTCAATAAACCCAAAAGTACCCACCATAAAACCAACAATTGTTTACCCAATAACAAAACGTCACAGATAAAGGCAATGCCACCAGCAGTGTTATCACTATCAAACAGTACCGAACATAAATTACTTCTAGATGAGAGACAATCGGTCTTTCATCAATGGGACCGAGCTCATTCATTTAATTATTATTAACAACCGCACAATGGTCTAATATTGGAATTATTACAATGGAATTTAATATCTATTAGAGTGGACAAAGGGCCAACGTTGCGTGAACATTTTAGATTCAACACATTTGGGATCTGTGTAAAGCAATTCGATGAGAACTGATGTATGCGCAATAAAGTTATGGAGACGTAACTGTTTTTAATTCACTATAATTTTTTGTTAACTATTATAAATGATGTCTTTATATTGTCTGCAAACGGAAACATAATATTTAATTGAGAGAACGAAAAGGCTATATTTTTTGACAAATCTGTATTAGTTATTTTCATGAAAACCAAATATATATATAAATTGAATTGCTTAAATACTAAATTATGGAATATATTATTAGATTAAATTATCTATATATTTATAAATTACAAGAATATGTGACGATACAAGAATATAGTCGGGGCTTGATATGTAATCGAAGAAATATTTAATTTTTTACTTCAGTAAAATTTAAAAACAAAATTTTTTTAGTTAAATTTTTAATTATCTGACTCCATTAGAAAAGGGACTGAGCATCACAGTATGTTTTTATTTTGTGTACTAAGGTTAGGTAAGGTAACTTCTATGGTCTGACTTTCCAACAAAATCAAGGATATATCGGTGGAAACAAAAGAATCAAAAAACCTTATGAAACTACTAATATTCCGAAAATGAAACGGTGCGTGAAGATCGGAGTGTCAAAACATAACTCCCTGCCTACCGTCATATAATATGCGAAAGCATAAAAACAATAATTCACACAAAACAAAACACAAATAACTGCAAATGCATCTCTAAAGATTTTATCTGGTAATCCAAGTGTTTCATTACAGACCCTGGGTGGGCACAGCACAGGAGCGTATTATAATTGGCCACAACGACCCACTCATGACAATCTAGAGAACTCAAACGGAACGGAAGCCCTGAACAGATCGCCTCTCTGATAAATGGTACACGTCACGTAATTACCACTTGTGTTTGTCAACATGTTGGAGTTTTTGGTTTTCACGCCTTTTTTTCGTATTTTGCAATATAATGAAATATACTTGTGAGCAATACTCATAAATATACAAATACAAAAACATTATGTTGAATAATATATTACTTACATTAATTTGGTCTATCAATATTTTTATATAATTTTTTTTTCTCCTCTTTACGCTGTATCTTGTACAAAGCAAGGGAGACAGTGGAAATCTAGTATTAAGACACACTCTTCCCCATTTTCCCGTCGAATTCATGAGGTATTGCGTGTTGAGTAGAAGAGAGTAAAAGAGTATAACCCGATCGAAGTAATTAAAATATTAAATATTTCATTTAATCGAGTGTGAATCGAACTCACAACCTGTTGCGTTTACAGTCATACGCTTGTGTCACGGCTGATCTCATTTTTTACTATATAAAATCTTAAATACATTTATATATAAACTATATATATAAACTAAAATAAAGCTAAAGCCATTCAAATGGGCTGCGTCAACATAATAATACTGGTGTCCCGCTGTCTACTCGGTACTGTTATCTTATATTCAACCAACACTGCCTCTTTATAATAAAACAAGACTTTTTATTCGCGAAACACTGGAATTCAGGTCGCAAAGGTCACCCTTTCCTGACTTCATACCGATATACTATATATCGAACAAAGTTGCTTTAATTAAAATACTGTTTCAAGCCTAATCTATTCTCTGAACACAATCACTAATATGGGAAGTTGTTGATTCTTTGACATAATTAATAGGTATTTGGTGTTTTTTGTGATAATTTTGCTTCGTTATTATATAATTTATTATATTGTTTTTATTCTTGATTGAATCGTGTTTTGCCTATAACCACTATTAATTATTTACTTAATAATGTGTGGTTTTTTTAGTGTTTTGGTACTCTACCTACACATTGAGGTCATTCTGAAATAGAATATATGATTTAGAAAGCTTTATTTGGTAGTTGAAGAGTAAAGAAATTTTCTTTTTAGTGGAGCAGTTTATGCCCGATTTTTAGACATTGCGTATTGAGTGGCGTAACCTAACGCGTCGTTGTGTCTTATAACAATGATTTCATAATTTAAATATAGTCTCTCCTATCTCCTTGCAGGTCGTATCCACAATCACTATGTGTATATTTTAAAATACTGTACTATGATAATCTAGAAAATAAAGCATCTTTTTAAATTAATTAATTGTGACCGTCGTGGCGCAGTGGGACAGCGTAGCTGCCCGTGATGGTTTGATCCTCACTCGGTAATGATGTTTCTTATATTTATTTATTTTTATTTACTCTTCTGATAGATAAAATACGACGTTGAGTCCCGCCACTTAAAACGCAAAATCTCAAAGAAAAAATTGGAAATTTCTAAGTATTTCATAGATATAAATATTAAAAATTATGTAAAGCACCAATGCACTCCTTTTTTATAAGTTTACTTTGTACAAAAGGAGTGCATTTGTGCTTTTATAAGTTGTACCTCCCGTTGACCTACAATATAGAAATCCGTAAAAAACCCCGGTGGCTGAAACCGACTCGCACCTAACCGACTTTTCAAATGAATGTGCACGATAATTTAATACAAGCAAATATTTTTCAATCCGCTGTCAGCCCGTCCGTCTAGCCCACGTCTAATCAACAGTAAGGTTCCCACGGCTCGACTCCTACGCATATACTCCTATACGCTTATTCACAATGTTTGTCATTTGCTCTAATTGATCTAAGATCTACTTGTGAATTAAATCGTAACTCATCAAAGTGAGAATATGGTTCGTGAGTCACTCCGTTTTTGGGGTCAAGATGTTGCGTTTATAGGGAATGTTTTGTTATTTTGTGTTTGTTGATTGATTTTTTTGGATAATTATGTTTTATTTTTGTTGGTAATAAGGTGTGTGTGTTTTTTTTGTTAATTGTTTTGATTTGAAGTTAAAGGCTTATTGTGAAATATCTTAACGGATAAAAGAAATTATCTATCTTCTATAGGTGCAAGAGTTATTTAGAAAGTTTGTTATTTAATAGCTATAAAGAGCAAAATGAATAATTTAATTTTATAACCGAACTTATGATTTTTCTAATTCAATATATATATCATAAAGAAGAATAAGCAGCGTCTCTAAACGGAAACAAACGGGCGACCGAGTGGATATCGAAACTACAACCAAACGAACCAAACGCTCTTCCACTATACCACAACGACCTCTACAAACCCGAGAAAAAACATAAGAAAACTGATATTTTCAAACAGAGCAGGACCTCAAGCAAAAAGATCGCTAAACCAAATAAGTTAGAAGGAGACCGATACGTTTTCCACTGTAAAACATGGACACAAACAATTGTGTCCAATTGAAGTTCTGCCCTGAGAAAACATTCAATCACGCACAATTAACACCTCTTAACCCACTCTGGTGTTCGCACGGCAATCAACTTTGTAGTGGGTTTGTATCTTGGTTTTTTTTAAGGATTTTGCACGTGGTCTAATTAGATATTTTATGCTAAGGCGATTTAGGAAATCTAAATATTTATATTAATGAGCTGTAAAATAACAATTTTGAGGCGTTAGTGGTGTTGTGGGATAGCGTCGGACTGTGGCGGTTGTGGGTTTGAACCTCACTTGCGGGGTATATTTAAATATTGTTTTCATTTTGTCCTCGCTCTTTTAGAAAATCGCAGCGTTAAGTTCCTCCACACAACGCGCTATGCTTCGAAATCTGAGTGGAAAGTATTGAACGAAGAATTCTAACACTAGGCCTCTCTCGCCCACCCCGCTATACGGAGAGTACAGTGTGAGACAAAAAAATATACAATATTTTTTTGCTGATTAAATTAATTACTAAAAGTAACCCGTTTCCCTCAAGTATTGGTAAGGTCATCGGGTTAAATGGTGTCATTATAAAACCATGGAACTAAATCCCGTGAGACAACGCCTAGATATAATTAGGTCAAAGTCATAGAACTGTGCCATAATCAATATATCTAGTACAAGCTAATAACTAACTGTAGTTACTATTTTAGTGTATATACTAGTACTATTTATAGTAAAACAAGTCTTTTTCCACTCCCCGTCGAATTTACAAAACAATTAAAAAAACAACAATATATATACTGGTACATACAGTTTCAAAATTGTAGTAAATTTATTAGGTAGTAAATTCTAGTAAATTCTTTAGGCAAAGGCGAAATGTAAAGAACTGCACACACTCGTCAAGCAAAGTCGTGGGACTTTGCTTGACTTCAAAAAATTGATACATATAAATAAATTGAATGAACAATAGTAGTGGATATAATTTAACTGAAAACTCGATAATTTTAAGTTTAATTTATACTTTAAATTAATTAATATTATGTTCTGACTCTGATAAAATAAAGTGTAGCGTTGACATCCGCAACTCATTATCTCGAATTCGGGCGAAAGCAGACAACGGCGTGGAGAACAGAGAATCATGACACTAAGTTCCCTATGTTATATACAACTCGAAGTGAAAAATAAAACAGTATATTATATCTTAAAAAGAACAAACCCCATTCTACCCCCATCTTACATACAAACACAACAAAAACAAAAATCACTAGCCCCAGCAGCCTTTCAATCAATTTAGTTGTACTCGCAAGTTATGATTCACGTCATTGGTCAGAGTGCCGCCGACGTTTGAAGTCGGCCGTCCATTTCAAAACGTAATTCGCCGACAGGAAGATTCTAATAGGTTTAAGATTTAGAACTGCTGGGTCATAGGCGACATTGACGTTTTAGGCGTGGTTGGTTCAGCTTTTGTTTTGTTATTGCATTGTCTTTAAGAGTCTTAAAGATGGCTTATGTGATAAGACCTTCGCCCATCTCAATATTAAAAAAATAGTTCTGTTATATGTTAATTCGAGATATATTAGGATAATGAAACTGATTTAAATATTAAATAACTTCACGTTGTATCCCGCATATAACAGGATGTCGAGGAATTTAATGTTAAAATAATATTTTTAAGGTTTCATTCGATTGCTAGTATGTTTACCTCCTATTGTTTGAGTGACTTCCTGGTGTCCAATTAAGCTGATATTTGGATTATGACTTCAGTTCTGATGATAATGAAATTACACACATTCAATATTATTATTAGTCCAATTGAATATGAAAAATAGGTAACAAATTTTTGCAAAACCCACTTTATATGAAAGGCATGAAAAAAACCATAAAATACCTTTTGCCCATAAATAGTTTTTTTTATTTAACATCTTATTTTATGTTCTTGCTGCCCACATTTTGTCTCCTACAACACAAATCATCAACATCATCCCACCATATTCAAGATATCAAATCATCCATATCTAAAGCAAGGCGTTAAATCCTAGCAATCAACAAATCATTCTGTACCGCAGTTTCAAAGGACCTATTAATAATGAATTTGGGCAGCAAATCGCCTTTTGTGTTAAGGATTTGTGCCACGTGTGTGCCATTAACGTAATGGGTGGAATCTTTAGCGCCGTAATCAGAGCGAGAGGGTTTTAAAATTACGTTCTGAATAATGTGTTGGATTTTTGTAGGGTGTATATGTTTACTTGTATATATGAGGCCAGTTGTGGCGCAGGGGAACAAAGTATGACTGTCAAAAACGACTGGTTGTTGGTTCGATCCCCACTCGAGGAGATGAAATATTTATTTAAATTAAATATAAAGTTAAATATTTATATTTTCATTTCTTCGCTCTTGGGGCGGGGCAATGCGCCTTCCGCCATTCAATGCGCAATGCCTCTAGAAATCGCTGGAGAGTGGGGAACGGAGTATCTTAACGCTAGGTTCCCTCTCCTTACCCTGCTGTGTGCGGAATACAGCGTGAAGCTGATTTAATTTTATATGTATATGTATAAGTCGAAATGTTAAGAAATTTCAGTGTTTTTTTTCAGTTTCACTCTGTATCCAGCAAATAGCAGGTTAGGCAGAGGGGACTTGAGTTGAAAGTATTTAAGCGCTCCGTTTCTAATAAGACATCTCTGTTCCCCATTTTTCCCTGAAGTCTGGAAGAACTGGGTGTTGAGTAGCTAAGCTCAATACCGCGTTTTGACTCGTTACCAGAGCGAGAACATTAAATATTTTATTTCTTCGAATGGGAATCTTCTTTTTTCGCCGCTCTGGTGTCGAGATAAAGCGCGGTGTTGAATTCCGCCACTCAACATGCAATGCCTCCAGAACTCGGCGGGCGGGGAACGAAGTGTCTTAATACTAGGTTCCCTTTGCCTACCCTGCTGTGTGCGGGATACAGCGTGAAGCTGATAAAATATATAAAAACTCTAAGACTTGTAAAATAAAAGAATCAATAATTTTCTAACCAACTATAAAAAAAGACTAATAAATTTAATAATTCTAAGTTAATTAGTTAAAATTCCTAAATTTCTCACTTATTAAATTTTCCCGTAATTAATAATTTCTTCTAATATTAGCAAAAGAATGATTGACAGATGTTTAATTTTTATTACATATCAAGATTTAATGCGTGGCCGAGTAGTGTGAGAAGCGGATGTAGGATGCTGCCAAGGACACGGGTTATTGTCGTTTTGTTACATGTGCGACTTCGAGATGGTTTCAAGTTATATGCTTTGTGATTTAAAAATTCCTTTAGAATAGATTTTTTTCGGTTTCACGCTTTATCCCGCACATAGCAGAGTAGGGAATCAAGTGTTGAGACATTTCGTACCTTTATTTTCGCCCAATTTTCGAGTCATGACGTGTTAAGTGGCGGAACTGAACGCAGAGCTTTGTCTTATTACCAGAGCGATGAAATGAAAATAATTCTTAAGTCTACTCATCATTTTCAAAAAAGCAAAACAAAAGTTTTAAATTATAATAGGTCGAATCAAAATAAATGTGTAAACACACAAATATATTAAAAAATTTAATACACTCTTTATAAATAATCTACAGTACTCTCTCTCCCCACTTTCTCTCTCTCTCTCTCTAACCACTAAGTCATTGGTGACAATCGTACAAAACACTACGTAGGCACAGTAGAAATAAATCGGTTAGAGCAATAATAGAGGCGCGTGTCACCGGTAACTCATTTAGGGGAGCGAGCGAGATCGCCAATTAGATCTGCATGCTGATGATGGATGGCCCCACCAAATCAGAGGAACGGTGCATTCTGCTTTCAGTTGTGAGATATGTGCGTGTTCGAATTGTTTTTGGACAAATTTTTGTTGTCTACATATTTAGTCTTCGTGATGCAGTGTGACCGCGATGATTTTGCGTTCGGTTCCCATTTGAGGCTATGAATTATTCATTCCATTTCATTTTCTTGTACTGGTTATAAGCAAAGCGTGGCATTGAGTTGCGCTACTCAACAAGTAATTTCTCGATTTTCGCGGAGAGTGGAGAACGGAAGTGACTTAATGATCTTAACAAATGAATATTTATTTATTAAAATTATCATTGCATTTATAATACATGTAAAAAATCTCTTCTTAAAAAGCTTTTATTGTCAAATTTCAATACATTCACAAGGTATGTAATTAAACTTAAGTTAACGCGTTTTGAAATCACCGATAAATAGTAAATAAAAAAATAGTTACAATTATGAGAAGCTACTACTAATTCGTGCTAGCGTTTTTTCCGAGCTAGCGGAGTAGGCGAAGGGAACTCAATGTTAAGACACACTATTCCTCACTTTCCGCTCAACCTCCTAGCTATTACGTGTTGAGTGACGCAACTTAACACCGCGCTTTGTGTACCAAAAGAAAATTATTAAACATAATCATTCTCCCGAATCGAGCCTACAGTCACCACATTTACAGCCAGTCAAGCATTTTTTCTAAAAGCACAAAAATATGAAACTAAAATATATCTATTTCTATCTATCATATTATAAGAAAACCTCTCAATATGCATTAACATTAAAAATCAATGTATCCGATAGTATGTACAAATTTAATAATGGCCGGTGTTCGATCAGACAAATCCGATTACAGGGGATCAGGTGCCCACCAAATTAGAACTGCCGTTTTGATATTAATTGTTTATATTGTTATCTTATTGTGGGATTTTCTGTGTTGTTTGTCAGAAATATGATTTTGGTTGTAAAAAAATTATAAATTTACAGAACAACTTCGAATAATAAATAGTAATTTAATTTTACATTTACCTGAATTTAAGAGAAATATATAAAATAAAAGTTTATGTATGTATAAAATGTATAAATAATGTGTACCTAACACATTATTTATACATTTTATACACGTAGTGTCAAGACACTTTAATACCTACATTCCATGCAAATCATTGCATATTTAGGACTTGTGCGTAGCTCAACGCTGCACTTTTTCATATCATGGAAAAATATTTTGAATCGTACCCACGACAACCTCGATTCCAGTTCACCAAGATTTATTTAAAAAAAAAAAAAAAAGTTTTAGTTTAAAATTTCAGAATTTAAAACAAAATTCAAGTAGTTTCAATTGACAGTAATATAAAGGAAAGACAATTACTACAACAATCCGCCCCCAGTACAGCGCTCCGTGCTACGACCCCTCATACAATGGGTAAACTAAATTCTTTTGCGTCATTTAAATTGCTTTGACGTATGAACAAGGTTCTAATTAAAAATACTTGATAAATTTTTATATAAATCGATTATTTTTGCGAAGCATATCTAGTTGTAGAGATAGATATCTTACAATCGATTTAAATATGATTGCGGCTTCAATATTTATTTTTTAGTTTTCTAAGCAAAATTTAAAACTATATGTAAGGACACTCTTAATATCGTACTTCATACTAAACATACTAGAGTATATTAAAATACAGATTGAAATATAACCTATTTTTCACTATACATTTTATTAAATTTTTTCGCATCACCCACGTTTTTCCAATATTATATAATAAATATTGAAATAAAATAATAGGTCCTATAGATACACAAATATATACCTACTCATCGTTGTGACATTTAGCAGCGTTTTACAAAATCAACTTTTTTTGAGTTAGACACTCCGTTTCCCAATTTTAGAGACAACAATGTGTTTCGAAGGTGTTGAGTGGTGGTGCTCAACTCCGCGCTTTGTCTTATTACCATAACGAGAATATGGCAATAGATCAATTCCCCGAGGGGGAATCGACCCGTGCGAATACGAAAATAAACGTGTTATGTATTTTTACATGAATATTTTACATCTTCATTATAACATACAAAAGTAAAAAACATCCACCGCCATAGCGAAAAGATCGACATAATATCGGGCTATTGGCAATTTGGTAAATTAATTTTTACTTGCATTTCGCATCAGTACCTTCCTTTGAGGGGATCCTTTGACCAATCACAATTGAACCGCCGTAATACCTGGACGGTAATGCGCTACGCTGCTGTTGCATTAGAAATTATTTTTGTATTTATTTGTTGAATTATCGGACAGACGGGTCTTATCTTATTAGTTTTGTGGGGAAAAAAATGTATCTCTTTTTCTTTATTCTAGCTAAATTTACATAATTACGACATATTATTTTTTTATAAAGATAAACTAGGAGTCTATCTATGTATATAAGTTTAGTTAGTGTTGATTGTCAAACGTAAAACGTTCACTAAGGAATTTCTGTAAATATTCTTTTAATGTCTGTCTGTTTTCTTCCATACATTCTCTAAGGACCTTGCTGAATTTCATAGCTGTACACCGCGTAGAATTAGGCGTAGGTGCGTTGTCTACCAGTCAATAATAACGGAGGAGATTTAGTTATATAGCGACGCGTTCGCGGCTTCGCCCGCTTGAATTACGTAATTATTAATTTACTTATCTGTGTTACTTTCGTTTTCTATATGTATAACATTTTTTAAAATAGTATTTCTTTTTTATTAATAAACTAAATAAAATAAATAAAAAATTAAAATGTTATAGGAAAGATTGCCAAATTAAAAAAAATTGAAAACTGCAAATAAAAAAACGGTTAAGCCGTTTCTGAGATTAGCATGAAAAACAGAAAAAAACAAAAAAAACACAATTTCTGGTTAGGTTATGTTATGCCACTAGTAACAATTTTTCCTATATATCTTTTATGTACAGAGACCGATCCGATAAGAGTTTATTATAGGTATGGATATAAGTAGTTTTTTAATATTGTATTTTTGATTTATACATTTTTAATTTTAAGAAATAAAAGAAATTTTCAATTAAAATAAGTATTTAATGTATTAAAGTTAATTTATCACCCTATATAAAATTGTAAGTTACTCCTGACTATAAAATCAATCAAAATGCTAAACATTTTTGATTGAATAAAACATAGTTTTTGCTAATGTAAAAAACCAATAAAGTTTTAAAATTATTCATTACTTAAAATTTTAAGTTTACAATAGTTAATACGGATAAAAAGCTTAAATGCTCAGCTTCATTTAACATTTTTAAATGAGGCCTAGGTAAGTTAGTGTTAAAATTACATTAAGCTATTTCGGTATATAATAAAAATATAAAATAACAATGTTTTTTATAGAATTGACATATTGCACATATTTTATAATGTAGGTACATATTATTTCGTAACCATATTGTGTACTTTCTATTGTCGTCAAAAGCTAAAAACTTTAAAAATATCAAATTTGTGAATAAAATTTGATATAAAATTCATAAAATTGTTTTAATGTACGAAATAATAATATAATTATATATATAAAAAAAACCTTTTAATTAAATTTATAAAAATACAATTAATAAAATTTTCAAATTCATCGAATCGTTTGTAGATATATAATATACTAAAAATACATATTAAATAACCACATCCTGTTTTCGCCTCATTATCATCATTATTTGATAAACAATATTTCATTTTCTTATTTTATGAAGGAAAAAAAATATATAAATAGAGCTACTGTGAATTACTATTTATTTTTGAAATAGTAATAGTTTTACATGTAAAAGTTATGAATAGTAAAGATGTTGAGTTCCAGCCACTCAACACATAATGCCTTCAGAATTCGGCGGAAAGTGGGGAACGGAGTGTCTAAACACTAGGTTCTACTGTAAATGAGACAGGTTGTGAGTTCGGTTCATACTTGAGGAAATTAAACTTTTTAAATTTTAATTAAATTAAAATATTTTCTTTGATTTGTTCTAGTTTTGAGGCAAAGTATAGCGTTTTGCTGTTCAACATACCTCTAGAATTCGGCGAAAAATGAGGAACTGAGTGTATGTATATTAGGTTCGCTTTGCCTACTCTGTCTATTTGTGGGATACATCATGAAACTGAAAAATTATGTAAAAGTTTCTCAAAAGACATAAAAATTGTTCAGTTAAAATTCAGACCTACCAACAAATTATTAAACCGCTTATTGTTTCAGTCGTAGCGCAGCGGCACGAAGTGTGACTGCAAAACCGACTGGTTGTGGGTTTGATCCCCACTCGAAGAGATGAAATATTTACTTAAATTTATATTTCCATTTCTTCGCTCTGGTGTCGAGGCAAAGCGCGGCGTTGAGTTCTGCTACTTAACACGCAATGCCTCCAGAATTCGGCAGAAAGTGGGGAACGGAGTGTCTAAAACACACTAAGTTCCCTCTGCCTACCCTGTGGTGTGCGTGATACAGTGGGAAGCTTATTATTTTCAAAAAACTAAAGAACCACATCCTGTATTCACTATATTTAAGAACTGTTACATACACATATCTTTTTAGAACACTTTTTAGAATATATAAAACAATCATGTTTCTAAATGTAAAATCAACTGTAAAAAATTAAAACAATTATAACTTTACATGTAAAACTTTTTCAAAATGTTTAAAAATTTCTGAAAAATATAAATAAATCGTTTACTATTTTTAATAGCGTCTAAATAACCACATCCGGCCATATTCACCACATTATTAATTATAATAAAATAACCATTATTTTAGTTATATATATTTAAGTATATTATTTATTTATAATTATACATTCTTATATATGTAAGTATAATGTTAAAATATAGAAATATCTTTACTCTCTAACTTACAGAAGCTACTAATAGTATTAAGCTTTCGTGGTTAATATTTCTTAACTAAGCTATTTCCAATTATGTCAAGAAAATAATGCTAAGACTTTAAAAGTAAAACCTATGGTCATACTTTTTAATAATGATCAATCAATTTTAAATTATTCTCTGAGCATTTAAAAATATTTTTTACTTTTTTCAGTATGTTTTTGACTATAAACCAATATAGGGTACTCTTACAGAATCATATTATATAAATGCAATAGAAAAAAGCATACATTTAAAACTAACTTTGTAGTTAACTTTTAGTTGAGTATTTACGTTTATAAATAACAAAAGTACTCTATAATTATAGTCTTCCCTATTTGATCATTTTACCAAAACAGAATTTAAAAAATTCAACTACATATATCACTATCCAAAAAACCTACACACAATCTTAATTCATCTAAAAAACCCATTGACAAAACGCGAACAAAACTAAACTTTTAACATCAAAAATTAAATTTAAGCTTAAAAGCTTACCTTTCGGTGTGACAACTCTGAAAGCGCTATTGCTCGGCCTTGGAGATCCTTCTCTTGGAGAACTGCTCCTCACCATCGAAAAGTCCAGAGGCATCGGCGGCATAGCACTTATTTCCATTTTATATCGTAAATTTAAACAAAATTCATATCAAACACTAAAGTTAAACCGACGTGCGATCAGTTCGAGACACAAATATCTATTAAACTACTCGACGGTCTGTCCCTGCTTGCTTTATCTTCAATAGGGGCGAGTTTCTGAAGGATTTCAGTGTATTTTCGACCGTATTGCTGGTTGTGGGCGTGGCCTGGCACGCCCCGCCCCCACCCCCCGCCATACGTGTGACAATCACTTTGTATAGGTAACACAATAATATGATTCCAGATAGATTTTATTGTTCCGGTATGCGTTTATGCGCGGCCAATTTTATGGATATATGCTTAAGTTTTTCTTTGAGGTCTTTTTTTTGCTGTTATTTTTTTTTATTTTATATTTGGGTTATGGTTTTAAATGGATATTTTAATTTTTATGTATTACAGTTTTTTTTTATTAATGTATAAAATTAAGTAACATGTGAACTTTATTTTATTTTATTTCTGAGGAAAGAGAAAGTAGAAAACAATGGGATAGTTTATTTTATTTATGTATTTTTAATTGCTTTGTCAAAATATATTTTTAAATAACTATTTTATATTCTTTGCATACTTTATATTTCACGATCCATTTATTAATTGAATTAAATTAAATGAAGCATTTTTTGTATACTTTTAAATGCTTAAAATAATTCTATAAAAATAGTTTATTAAAGAAATCTATAAGATATATATGCATGTAGCTTTATATTCAAATAATTTTTGACTCTTTTTCTAATTGTATTTTCATTTATTATGTGGTAGGTAATTAAATTCAAAAATTTTAAAAGTATTGATTTATTTAATTTATTAATTTACATAATTTGATTCTATATAACATATAATTATGTATTATAATTTCATTAAGGCCGTCTTATCGTGTGGTCACATGGGTGCGACTGTAAACACTGTTGTAGGTTCGATTCCCACTCGGTGAATTGAAATATGTATATTTTTTTTATTTCTTCGCTCTACTGACTAGGCAACACACAGTTTGATTAACTGTGTGTTGCCTAGTCAGTAGAGCGCAATGCCTCCAGATTCCGGCAAAAGAAACGTGAGAAACAGAAGTGTCTTAATAGAAACGGAATGTCTTAATACTAGGTTTCCAGTTTCCTTTTGCCTGAGCTGCTATGTGCTGAAATCAGCATGAAAATAAATAAAATATTTAAATCTAATGAAGGTGACTTTAGCTGGGACATTGCGCCATCCAGATAACAGGATCAACTTGTCAGATATATATACTTTTTATCTGGCACACATTTCCGTATTTCATAATGCAGCCAAAGATGATAACTTAACAAATCATCGTTCTATCTGTTAGATTGTTTTCTTGGTTGCAGGGCTCAACGTCATGTATCTACCCATCAGAATAAGAGATTTTACGTATGTTTTTAGTTTCACGCTGTATCTTGCACATAATAGGATAGGTAGAAGGAACCGGGGAACCTAGTGTTAAGATACTCCGTTCCTATTTAGACACTTCAGACTTAGATGATTTAGTTCTAACTTCTAGCTAGCTTTTTTGTCATAATTTCTAATAGCATATCTCAAATAATGTACTATCGTATATTATTACGTTATGATAAAATTGTAATATTCTTTTGAGTTATGTCTAATTAAAACAGAGCTATCTTTCTTTTTATATCATTTTATTGAATACAATAATTTAAAATTATTTACGTATTTTTGTTATAGAGAAATATATCTATGTCAGTATAATAAATTCATATAAATAATAATAAAATACAGTATAGAGATTAATTAAGTGCAATATCATGTCTCACTTAATGGTTATTAATTTTTTTGATTTAAACGTTAATATAGAATGTATCGAATTTAATTGCGAAATTTCAAAATATTTATGTTAATAATTCATAAAAAAAACCTATTAAAAATATTTTATTTATTCACATTTAATCTGTCAGTAGATTTGCACAGATAATATAGTATTTATATAAAAGTACGTTATAATAAAGGCAACGGTGTCCGCGGAATTAAGGGCGTCACGTACCAACATTAAAAACAATGGACGCCTCTATTTTTCACCGACCTCGCCGAAATACTCTACTAATCCCACCCAGTGGCTTATTCTGGAAGAATATTTGGGAAATGTTTTTCAATTTCAGGAAGTTATGGCGCAAGGGCACCTGCGACTGTAAACGCGACGGTAGTGGGCTCGACTCCCACTAGGGGCGTTGGCGTTGAGTTCCGCCATTCAACACGCACTATACACACTTCCCACTGTCTACTTTTGTAGGTGCAGAATTCAGCCTGAAGCTTTAAAATATTTCTATTAGATATGTTTTTATGCATTTTTGTGGGTAATTTGCATGTGGATTTGAATTTCATTACAAGATTGTGAATAGTTACTATATTATTTTATAATAATTTTCTTATTTTGTCGTTTTAATATTAACGAACAAAGATTTTTTCATTTATTACTTAAGCATAAAGTCATGGCATTTATAAAAGTCATGGTATTTACACCTACTTGTTGTAACCATTCGTGTCAAGGATCATTATAGATAGGTACTATATCGTTTATATATTCATTTATTTACAATATATTATATATAATATTTCAGTCATTAAATTTAAATTCCTGGATTTATAATTTAAAACAACAGAAATGACAAACAGAATAAGGCTGTCGGCATGCTTTGCGAAAACTAATTACACCTCCGGCTCGCAATGATAAAGCAAAGCCGTCGTATAGGATATTTTTATTCTGAACAAAATGAAATTCCCTCGAACTCTCCTCTCCAGAGAATTTGAACTCTACCACGAAAAATATAGAGTCGATTTTTGTGGATTCTACGAGTGGTTTACGGAAAAATTTTTAGTAGGTACTCCAGTATAGCATAATCCTGGCATAATCTGGGATAAATCCTATTATTTTGATCCTGCGATTGTGAAGAAACAAAGGCGATCGTATGGTAATCCGTCGCTGTAATTTTGGGTTCGACCGTTTGATTTGTACATTGATTTCTTAAGATTTCTTGTGAAGATTGATTAAGATTTTCTTTTGAGAAATTATATATATTTAGATATAAAAGTTAACTTCGAATGATGAAATTTGAATTTTTTTTTAAATAAAATTATAAACTCTATATCAATATACTAGTCGTAAATGGTTATAACATCAAGAAGGAATATGTTTGATAACTTATTTTTATGATTGAATAAAGATTATTAAAAGACTAAATGATTTGTGTTTTAGCTATTCTCAGTTGTTTTTCAGGTTTAAGCTATGTCCCGCGTAGCGTAGCTGGGTAAGCGGGACTTTCTGTCGAATTCTGGAAGCATTTTGTGTTAAACAGCAAAAACAGCAAATTCAACGCAGCACTTTGCCTCGATACCAAAGCGAAGAAATGAAAGTATCAAATATTTAATTTCGTCGAATAGGGAAACGAAACACACAACCTGTCCTGTTTGCAGTCACAGGCCTGTGCCCGCTGCGTTACAACTAGGTGACTTTTCTACTCTGATATCTTTTACCAAAATATCATTGTCAAGCATAAAAGGTCCACATTTATTCATGAAATACTTAAACCAAATCACTAAAATAAAATTAGTATGCTAAAATTAATAAAAACATATATTTTAGAGCGAGTCGACTATCAAAATAAATTCCCACTTAAATTAAACAGCCAAGCTTAATATTATGAATGATCTAATATAAAATAATAGGAATCCTTTTCATTTTAATACGTTTTCGAGATCAGGCGTCGTTTACATACAAACGGGCTCCGTGTTGAAACACGGTGCAATTTTGTTCGCACCCATAAACACGAATAGGATATTTTATTAACATACTTGTTGGGATTGCCGCGATCTCTTGCTACGGTATTGTGTATTTTGAATGTTTTTTAATAGCATTAAATGTATGTAAAAAATAAATAAGGATTTTGTCAAAGTTTTCTATGAAAATTTGATCGAATGTGAACACGCATAGTTGAAGAGAGACTTGTATTTCGTTCTAAAATATTTTTTCAATCCGTTAATTTAAATTAAAATCAGCTTCACGCTGTATCTGGCACACATCAGAGTAGGCGGAAGGAACCTAGTGACAAATCGTTCCCCACTTTGCGTTCTGGAGACATTGTGTGTTGAGTGGCGGAACTCAACACCACGCTTTGCCTAGACATAAGAACGAAGAAAATTAAAATATAAGTGTAAGTAATTTTTTCATTTCCTCGAGTGGGGATCGAACCCACAACCAATCTAAACCAAACTATTGTAGAATCACATTTTAGTTTTAGTGCCACTGCGCCACGGCTGGTCTCAATACGTTAATAATATCAATTTTATAATATTCTTTTAAGATAACATAATATTAATAGAACGTCAATGAGAGACGAGATTGAGACTTTTTTGAGATTAAGAATTCATTTCTCTTTGCTTTGCTAAATAAAAATATGATGAGTGTTGGGTGCTATTGGACCCCTATTTTGCTTCCTCATTTTATTGAAAAATATACGCATTTTATTTACGACAATATAAGATATTACAATACAATATTAATAAAAGATGACTCATCGCTATCACAATATTTTAAACACATAATTATTTTTGATCAATTAGATAAGATAGTCCAAAATTTATATATCTAGAACAATTCTAAACATACGGTACGTACATATATGTATATATTTTTTAGAAATACACGCTCTACTTACTCTAAACACAGTGTCTGACACACAACTTTGTAGAAGAAGGCAAAAGTGGAAGCCCGAGCCAGTATTTTGCACACCACTTTAATTATACGGACTTAATTAATACAAAACATTATGAAGGGGCCTTGAAACGGGCGATATGCAATATTAATTTGATATGTTTACAGATGATTAGTAAACTTTTTTAGATCTTGCATTTATTTCTTGTTGTAGGGAGAAGTAGAGACCATTATCATATTTTCTAAAATAAGTAAAGAAAAATTCTATGATATTAAGAAAATAGAACAATATAATTCCTTGTCAAGATAAAAGTATATATCTGTTATATAAAACAATTGAAATATAATTTTAAGTGTTTTATTATAATGTTATTTATGATTTTATTATATGAATTTAACATTAGGTTATCACATGAAACCTAATATAGGTTGTAGGTTCAATTTCCACTGGAAGGTATGAATTATTTTTATTTCCTCACTCTGATATCTAGACATAGCGTGGCGTTGAGTTCCGCCTTTTTATGTTATGTAAAATACAACATGAAGTTAATAAAAATACAACCGAATGTCTTACAAATTAGAGGATTGAGTGTCTCAACATTCGATTTTTATGCCAAAAAAAATATATATATTTTTAAATGAGTTATAAGTTTCATAGCTCCACTTTCAACCTAAAAGCTTAACTACAAGCAGGTAGTTAGCTATCAAAAATCATTTGGAGTTCGCCTACCGAGGTGTTTAACGAACTTACCTCGCCTGTTTACTTTTAATTCAAATTTTATATCCACCTCCCAGTTCCCAGTTCATAGCGAAAAGCGTTTTTGTTATTTTTGTCGTATATTAAGTTAAAATTTAATTTACTTTAAAAAATATGCCTTGTTTTTAGATGTTAGATTCGTTTCTCTTTACTTCACTAAATAACAATATTATGAATGTTGGGTGCTAGACCCTATTTTACTTCGTTAACCTATTGGAAATTGAATGCAAATAGTTCATGACATTAATAATACAATATTTTTTTTAATAGTTTTGGTTTTATTTTGAAATAAAATTTTAAGTTATTACCTTTAACAAATACTGTATTTTACTATTAATGAAATAAAAACATATTAGAGTTTCTTTTTTAAAATTTATGAAATTGTAGGAGTGCTTTAAATTTAATGAAAGTAGATAAAATAACTAGTGATATACCCTAAAATCCTATGAAATGGCACTCAACCCATGCAGTATTTACCATAGAAAATTAGCCTTAAAATAAATACGCGCGCCCGAAACAATTTGCATGTAGATGTGGCATTAGGCGAGCCATCTTCTGAACGACTGACCGTGGATCAAATTAGAGGCAGCGTTGAGAGAATTTAGGGAAGTCTTAAATTTTCACCGATTTTTTAAATTACGATATAAACGTTTTAAATATTTTTTTTAGTTAAGTATATATTTTATATATAAAATACTAATTACAAAAGATACATATATTCAATTAAGATTATTTTGGATATTGCACGCTGTTCAACAAAAACCAACACTGTGTTGGTTTAATGCCAGCATTTTTTTTCCAATATATTCAAACTCTTAGTAATGACTATACTTATAATGACTATACTCCCATTCGGAGGAATGGAACAGCTAAATAAATCAGCTTCACGCTGTAGCCCGCACGTAATGTTGAGACACTCCGTTCCCCACTTTTTGCCGAATTCTGGAAGCATTTGGTGTTAGTGCCAACGCCGCGCTTTGCCTCGACACCAGAGCGAAGAAATAAAAATTTAAGTTAATATTTTATCTCCTCGAGTGTGGGTCGTACCCACAACCAGTCGGTTTTACAGTCACACTTTGTGCCACTGAGCCACGACTGGCCTCACTCTAACGCTAATATTAGTGTTTATCCATATCTAGATCCTAGCGCGGGTCAACGACACGCGCTACACATGACAATCGACAGACATCCGCCCATCTTAGTTTTTTATTATTTACATATGTATGCGGCCACGGCATTGTCATAAACAGTACTTGATAGCTAAAAATCTTTAATATTGCTTGTACTGTTAGTGACATTTGATAGATTTTTTTAAATGTTAATATTTTAAAATGTTCTTCGCCTTTTTCTGCATAAAAGTATAGAAAATGTAAAATGTAAATAGACACTTCAATCATTACTTTCCGGACAAATTCAATATATTGTATATTGAATGGTAGTACCGACTATATTCAATTCGTTCGGAAAGGTTAGGTTCACCAAACGGTTAAGATTTTTTTATATAAAATGATATCGATTTAAGATTATTTAGATCTCTAACATAGGATGATATGCTACTAAGCTTAAAATAAAAGTTGTTAAATTAATGATATTTATAAAGTAAATTTGATAAATACTGAAGCTGCTAGGCAAAAGTGACGCTACAGCGTAATTTTACAGCTCACTTTTAAACGAATGAATTATTTTCATTTCCCTGCTGTGGTGAGACAAAATGTGGCGTTGAGTTCCGTTACATTCAATGATTTGAATTTGAGGGGTATGTGGGGCATAGAGAGACATGACGCCATGTTCTGACTGTTTGCCTTGTTTCTACGGAATAAGGCGTGAAGTTATAAAGAAATACTAAATAAAAATTATGAACACTTATAAATAATAATAAAGAAATTAAATATTTTGTATTTTTATTTTCCCGTTCTGGTAACGAAGCAAAACGCGACGTTGTGTTCCGCCACTCAATACGCAATAGCTCAAGAATTCGGCGGAAAGCTGAGCACGAAAGTGCCTTAATAAAAACCAGTCATTATATGCTGAATAAACGCTTATACTCTAACAACTAATTACATAACAAATAATATAAAAATTGTCATTGGTTTATTGATTTAAAACTACATACAGTTATAGAAATACTGTGTAAAACAATGACACTTTTGCCGTCGACCATACATTACATCAGTCTCTACATCTGTTGAAATAAAAAAAGCTCGATTCATAAATTCGCATTGCATAATAACGATTCATCCGTTAACACCACACACCACATGTTTGTAACTTAAAGTTACTATTTTATTATATTGTTTGTCAGCGTACAGTCGTACACTGTTAACTCGGTGGTTGTAGGTTCTATTAGGACCAAAGTATCTTGTCACTAGGTTCCCTCTGCGTATTCTGTAAAAGGAAAAGGCGTGAAGCTGCTTTGTTTATACAATATAGAAATTTTTTATAATATAAATATTCTTAAATGATTGTCGATGAAATAAGCAACTTCCAAATTTAAATTTTATGATTTAATTAATAACGGACTATAAATATATGTGTTATATTTAGTGATGATTATGAGTGCAGTGGGTTACCATTAACTTATTGCTAATCCTGTTCTAGTTCACCTTGTTAAGTAGATTAGGGTGTTCATCCAAACTCATTTTTCAGTTTTATAACATGAATATAGTTAGATATAGATAATCACACATTGACTACAAATCATTGGACGTCGGATGTCAAGCGATACATCTTGAGGCGTTATAGCGGAAGCTAATCGTCCATATCGCGAGCATCTGTACGCAGATCACACGCGAATTTATAAGATTTATGTAATTACTTGTGGAACTTATATAGAATTATCATTTTAAAATATGAGGCCAGTCATGGCGCAGCAGCATAAAGTGTGACTGTAAAACCGACTGGTTGTGGGTTCGATCCCCACTCGAGGAGATGAAATATTTACTTAAATTTATATTTCCATTTCTTTGCTCTGGTGTCCAGGCAAAGAAGTTGTGGTGAGTGTTGAGCTCTGCGAGTCCACACGCAATGCCTCCAGAAGTTGGCAGAAAGTGGGGAACGCAGTGTCTTGACACTAGGTTTCGTCTGCCCTCCCTGCTGTGTGCGGGATACAGCGTAAAGCTGATGATAAATATAATACTAATATTGTAAATGCAGTAATACAATAATATAGCTTATATGTACATTAAAATGGTATGAAGGCTAAAATTTATGTACCGTATCAGATAGTATCAATTACACACGTATCAAAACACTCCTCTTTCCGCACAATTTTCGAAACATTGTGTATTGAGTGGCGGAGTTCAACGAAGCGCTTGCTCTTCTTACCACAGCGTTTAGTCAGATGCTATGGTGCTGAGCCACGGTAGCCTCAATTTTATTTCATTATACATTTTACAAATCATTTTTTTTTATGGAAAAGACACGGCAAACGAGCGTGCGGGTCACCTGATGGTAAGTGATTACCGCCGCCCACGACCCCGTGCAACCCCAGAGGAGCTACAGGCGCGTTGCCGGCCTTTAAGATGGGTTGGGCGCCGGGGCCCGGCATTACCTGATGCGAAACGCAGCGGCATAAAGCCACTACTTCACGCCGGTTTCAAATGCCGGGGGTGGTAATGATCCGGTCGAGTCTGCCCATGCGTGTTGCCATTGCTGGCGACATGACTCTACCACACGTACTTTAGTCGCCTCTTACGACACCACCAGTACCAGGATGATACTATTCTAGGCCAGGATCACACGGCACAAATTATTAATCTTCATATAATTTTAGCATAAATATTAATTTAACACAAAAATAAATTATGATTTTAATCTGCAACTTTTTAAATGTTGTTTATTTTTGCATGGTATAAATTGTCGCGTTTAATTACAATTGTTGGAGTGAAGCCATGTTGATACGTTGATTCGCGTGTGAGCCGCCCACAGATGTTCGAGTGACGATTGACTTCCGGCAATGACGCTATGTCTCTAACATAATGATTTATTTCAACGCTACTCTTAATATGAAACTATGTTTTATTTGCAATTTTTCTTTCTATTTTGCAGTACATTTACAGTTTTACTTGTAAGCAATAAGCAACATTATATGTTTAAATATACATTTATTAATTTATACTTAATTTTCCACTTTCCGATCAGCTATGTTTAAACTACACTGCGATAGCCAAAACTAATCCCAATATTATTGGGATCCTCAATTTGAGGCCAGTCATGGCGCCGAGGCACAAGCGTGACTCAAGTTGTGGGTTCGATTCCCAATCTGATAACGATAACCGGTAAATTGCGATGTTAAGTTCCGCTTCCGTTCCCAGAATTTGGCGGAAAGTGGGCTATGTACTAAATACAAAGTAAAATTAAATAAAAAAGTCTTAATTTCCCCGCTTTAATAAGAACTAAGCGACATTGAGCTCCTGCTCTCAACACGCATCATTTCGAATTGTGGAGGAAAATGAAGAACGAATTGTCATGAAAACTAGAATGTGTTGCGAATTGGGGAAAAAAAATATTTTAAAAATATTATATCCAATGTATTTTAGACTGACAAAATATAAAGTCTGTTATTTCATATTACTAGCTACAGCGCGGCGTTTAAGAAAGGATTATTGTACTAAAGAGATATGTATACTGCGTTTGAGAGGATAAAGTTCTGTTATTGTGGTTTTCACCGTCGCGTCGCTCGAGCTCGTCTAGTATGTCTCCCTTGGAACACGTTTACGCTAATAAATTTGAATAAGTTCAGGTGTAATAGATTTTTTTTTGTGAATTTTCATATCTTTTTTGTTCATAATGGAGGTGTACATTATTTTCTTTATAGACAAATTTAGTGATGACGTGGTACTGTAAAAGAAAATTAGTTATTTGATTTCACTGTATTGTAGATAGAGGTAGAGGATAATTCGTTTGTATTAAAGACATGGTATTTATTGAAAAAAAATATATAAGAGATAAATATTTTTAATTTACGTGTATATCATATACATATGTATAAATTCAAAAAATCAAACTTAGCTATGGTGCTTCAGCTGACAGTGAAAAAGATTTTACAGTAAACAAAATCCTTTATCTAGTACTTAAAAATATTTCCACAAAAAAAACTGTCACAATAACCCTTACATTACCATAACAAAATTCGTACCCCCAACCAACAAAACACACAGAAATCCACCGATTTCGTTCGCGAAGATCAAAGACGCAATAACAAAGTGCCCTAAAAACATAATGAGACAGCAAGTGCTACCGTTCACATGGTCCCGTAGCAATTTTCGGGATCTCATAAATATGTATAAGCGGTACTCTTCTTTTCCTTTACTTATCAATTACGGGGTCGTTTAGACGCAGTGCCGCTGGGTGGAAATATGCCATCGCAAGGGTTAACGTTAAACGATTTTTGAAGGTTTCAATGCTATTGTAATCTTTTTGTTACAAGTTTATTTACGTTTCGGCATGTTAAATTGTTTAATTACTGTTTTTTCTTATTTGACAAGTAAAACTTGAATTAAAATGAAATTTATTTTATTTTGCCTCTATAAATGGTTTTGATATGAACATCAAATTATAATAGCTAGATTTATTTATTTGTATAAGGTTCACATTTAAAGTTATTTTCTAAGCATATAAAAAAGGACGACAAGATTGTGTAGAATAGTTTTATATAAAAGGATATCTTTTAATCATTAAAAATTAAAGATATTTCTTTAAAAGTATAATAATATACCCACATACATTCTAAAATTCTCTTACAAAAACTAAAAAACTAAGCAAACCAAACGTCAGCCACGTTTATTTACAAAGAGATCACTCCAACTATCAACTATTCGTAACCCTTGAGCCCCTAGGCGCTACCCCCGCATTTTAAAGGGTGAATTTTATTGCAAAAAATACTCGACAATTTTATGCTGTACAAAATATACCCCCGATGTCCCCGAGGTAGTTTCTATTCGTATTCGATTTAGGGGTTAAATGTCATTGATATCACCCATTGGAGGGTCATTGAATATTTTTTCACTAATTTCCACGGAACATGTGGTTGATTTAGATCGTATCGTAACGTATCGGTTATAGATGACTTTTTATTTAATTGTGTTTGTTGATAGAAATGTTTGGAACGATGTAGAGAAATGTGGGCGATTGTAAAGTTATATGTGCACTATTATTTTTTTCTAATTTTATAAAAATGGCTTTATGTTCGAGTGAAAACAAAACACAACCAGTCGTGCTGTGGATTCGATTCCTACTCGAGAACATGAAATATAATATTTTCATTTCCTCGCTCTTGTAACGAGGCTAAAAGCGGCGTGTTGGCGTCAGTCAACACGCTATGACTCCAGAATTCGGCGGAAAGTAGGGAACGGGCACGTCTTAATGAGAACGGAGAACCTAAACGGTAGTTTTCCAGGCTTCCTTTGCCCTTACCGCTAAGTGCGGGATGCAGCGTGAAGCTAAAAAAAAATTACCTAATATATATAATAGAGTCACTATATGCTATACATAAGTTTTACAAAAATACAACATGAAATATTTATTCGTAATTTTTAAATAATATTTATCAATCAGCTCATTACGAAAACGATACAGACATATGCCACCACGCTTACTAATATTTAATAAAGAACGGAAAACAATAATCGTAAAAAAAACAAGCCCGCATTACAAAAAAGCAATCTTCTAACTAAATCTTTAAATAACGAATCAAACTTTCAGCAATTTACGGTAAATTTAGTGTTAGCCGTTTTTACCAATTGACCGTCGACAGATCGGACCAGATAAAGTGAAACCCGCATCTGCGCACACGCAACGTCAAAGATTAGTAGAAAGGATATTTTTAGTTTTTTAACAGTTTTTTTATTTACGTTTACGGTTGGTAGACTTTTGGTCTGCGGAACTCAACGCATTCATTGACTCACCAGAGGAAAAAGAATTAAGCTTTACCTGGAACAGGCTGGAAAATAAAAATGATTATAAGCTATTCTTTGCTTGAATATAATATATGGATCACTATTCTTCATACAATTCCCTAATTCTACTTACAATCCTTATACATTTCATACAGTTATTTACTAACACACCAATATCAATACCATGTCTACATCTATACTATTATAATAGAGCTAAAGAATTTGTTTTCTTGAACGCATATCAGGACATACAGGTGCGAAGTGATAAATATTTTTGTGTACAGTCCATTTATATACGGGGGCCATATTGCCTTAAGTCGATCGATTCGATGTAATCCACTGTAACTGCGGTTAGAGATACTCTTGTGTCCTTAGAGCGTGTCATGTATAACAACTCTTCAATTATTTCATATAATGCGAACGTCGCAAGTTAAACCTTTTAAAAATATAAACACAATGTTTCTAAAACACATAGAAATCGATTTTAAATACATTTAATCAGCTTCACGCTCTATCCCGTACTCAGCGGGATAGGCAGAGTGAACCGAGTTCTAAGACTCCTTTCATCGCGTACCGCCAAATTTTGGAGGCATTGCGTGTTGAGTGGCGGAACTCTTCTCCGCGCTTTGCCTCGAAACCAGAGCGATGAAATGGAAATATAAATTTAAATAAATATTTCATTTTCTCGAGTGGCGATCGAGCTCACACCCAGCCGCTTTTACATTTACAGTTAGTGCCTCTGCGCCACGAGTGGTCTCATTTTAAATATATATTATCAGTTATTGATTTATTACAAAGTATTATCAAGTATATCCATGAAATAAGTTAAATTGATCTAACTAGTGTATCTATTAGTTGTTAGTTGTTCTTTGCCCCACGCTGAGAGCTCAACAGCTTGTAATTAATAAATAGTTAATGTTGCGGCGCATCGCATCCGTACGATTATTTTTAACTAAGTAGTTTTATAAATGTGGGTTTTAGACATCTACAATATAAAACCGTTGTTTAAGCGCGGCGTTGAGTTCCGCCACTCAGCACGCAATGCCTCCAGAATTCGGCGGAAAGTGGGGAACGGAGCGTCTTAACACTAAATTCCCTCTGCCTACCCTGCTGTGTGCGGGATACAGCGTGAATCTGATTTTTGCTGTTTGTTTGATGGAACGCGTTAATCTCAGGTACTATGGTACGTTATGTTGATTTTTGATTGAGAGATTGTTTTGTCAGGTAGCCCATTTATTGAAGAGGACCAAAAAGCTCATAGTTATTTTCATTAAATCACGCAGGCGAAGTCGCAGGTAAAAGCTAGTCTGTGCAGATTTTTTTAGCTTTACACTGTATCCCGCATATATTATAGGGTAAGCAAAGTGTTTTTTATATATATATTTTTGTATAGGCTTATAACTACATAATTATCTAGATATTTAATTCCTAAAAAAGTCCAAGTATTTTAAGATTGCCTTTTTGTAAAGATTTCACTTATTAGCTATTAACTTAATATCTATTACAATTTTACAATCTATATAGAGTTGTAAAAAGCAAAGCAGTTCACATTCACAAAACTCCGTTCCCCACCTTCAGCCGAATTCAGGAGCTATTGCGTGTGCCTCAGCGTTGGGCACCAGGCCCAACGCTGAGGTTTGTCATTCATTCAAAATAAAAATATTAAATATTTAATTTTCTCGAGAGAGAATTGAAACAACGATCTGTTTGATCGTGCTAATCTCAGAAACTACTGATCCGAATTTCAAAGTGTGTTGGATAATTAATCCTCTTAGATTTTTCACTCAAGTGTAGGTAGTGGTTTCAATGTTATCCATTATATCAAAATCAGTAAAAGGCTAGCATTATAATATAACCTATAGTTCCCAAGAATAAAACGAAATCGAAACCACAATCATCATACGAGTTGTAATAATATACTTTATCTATATTCATTGTATTTTTAGCTTTTTTCTAGATAGACAGAGGGAACCTGAGTACCTAGTGATAAGAAACTCCGTTCCTAGTAAAACACTTCCGTTCTCCACTTTCCATGGAATTCTAAAGGCAATGCGTGTTGAATTGAGGAACTCGACCCAGTACCTCGTTACCAGAGCAAGATTATAAAAATATTGTGTATATAACTTCCTCGATTTTATCTACATACATACAAACATAAGTTTTATTAACATTAAAACTTATATCATTCAAAACACAATAATGCAACATTTCAAACATAAGTTAACAAGTTTATCCGTTTAACAATTAAAACTCCCCACTCACAAATCCATATTCTCATACACATTCATAATCAAAATGGAAGTGATCTTTACGATCGCTTCATCAACAATCTGACGGTATAATTAACGCGTAATCAGTAAAGTAAGTATAATGACATACGGGCTTGTTGTTTCTTTTTTGTCCGTCAGTACGTTCACCCTTTGTCTTAGTGACAGATTTCGTTAAAACTCCGGGAGATGTGTTTGCTTTTTAGTTTAGTTGTTAAATGTTGTGTAATGTCACTTAAAGTGATATAGGCGATAGTAGAACTTGTTTTTTTCTTGTATCTATTCATCCGATCTAACTATATATAAATCAAAAACGAAAATCATGGATTAGATTGCCCGATTTACTTGAAAATTTGAACACGTGTTCTTATTCAATAATAATTAATATACTTTAATTAGGTACTTAGAAATATATTATAAAATCTAAGTAAACAAACTTAATCTACTTGTAGTATTGTTTTAATTTTTTTTGTTAGCTTCATATTGTATGCCACAGATAGCAGGTCAGGCAGAGGGAACCTGGGAAGCAAATGTAAAGTCTGTTCCAATTAAAATACTTTCGATTCCCACTTTCCGCCGAGTTCTGAAGGTAATGTGAGGAAATGAAAATGTAATAATTATATCACTATGAAACTTGGCACATACATGGTAGCTTCTGAACATCATGCAAACAAATCAAATTTAATTTAAGTATTCGGTGAAATTTTTTAAGTGTTTTTTTAATTTCACCATAAGCCTGTAACTGTTATCACGACGATTGTGGGTTCAATTCCCGCTTGAGTAAAATGAATTTTTATTTATTAATATTTTCATTTCTTCACACTGGTAACAAGGCAAAAAAAAATTTAAAGCACCAAAGCTAAGAATAGAACAGATCATTATTTATCAATTCATTGTCAACGTCACAACTCCACAGTCGCTCTATATCGGCTAATTACATGTTGTTCACTGATTAAAGCACAGCTTGCGTCTAATGAGTGACTCAGACGGACTGTGAGTACGACTTATGAGTTACGATGCGACAACGATTATTAATATATAATTGTATATTAAAACCTTTATTACATAACTAAATCAAATTTTTTAAAAAAGAATAAAGATAACGGAATAAACATAAAGAAGAATTCTTTTCTCTCTGCCTATTTGCTCTGTGCGAAATAAAGCCTGCAGCTAGTAACATTTTATGTGTATTGTTATATGGTAGGTATCAATTATTATAGATGAAAGTTAAAGAACTATAGCTTATTCAATATTCTATATTACCTTCGAATGTTGATTTTTTTTACAGCGTTAAGTTATTTTTTTTTTAGTTTCACGCTGTAAATATATATATTTTTTAAGTAGATACTAACAGAAGTCTCCAAGAAGCCTTTGTTCTATATGTTTCTTTTACTTTTAGTTTTACGCTGCATTTCCCATATTGCATATTCATTTATCATTGATATTTCTCAATTACAGAATTATTTTCGATTGTTAAGAAGCCCACTAATAGCTAAAAACTTGTTATAATAGTAAGAAAATAAAATATAAAAAATATTAAAAATATAATAATACAGTTAAAAAAACGTAAAAACCGTCGTACAATATAAAGCCCACATAAAAACAAGTTCTCACAACAGTCATCTTTCTCAATCAACGAGGCAACGGGGGCACGATTTTTATTGTTTTCCGACCAATGCTACGGGCGTTAGGTTTTTTTTTTAATAATTTCCTAAAATACTCGATTAGATAATTAGTTTAACGGTCACTTAATAATAGTTTACGGTTCCGCTAAAAATCTACTAAAATTTATTTGTGCTTTATCGGTTTTTTACACTTGCTTCATACATTTGGTTTAGTAATCGTAAAAATAATCACGAAATAAAACGGTATTCTAAAAATTATTTTATGAGCTTTATGGTCAATGAAATTGTAAATGCTTGATAAAGTTAGAGATTATTGTTGTATGTATCATTATTTTTTATGGAAATAGTCTTAATTAATGGATGAATAATTAAATTTTTAGTGTAGTTGTATATTTTAATTGGAATTTAGTTAAAAATATTCAAAAATAGATTTAAAAAGTCAACTGAAACTTATTGTAAGTTATGTAGAGCTTTCATAGATGTCAACTTGTTCCTGTCTTTTTTGTTATGTAATGAAATAAAATGAAGTTAACAATCCTGTATGTAAATTTTCCATAAAATATAACAGCTGATTTTTTTTCATATGATTATAAATGTATAAGCATTTCAAAAATATCAGAAGTAGCGCAGAAATATTCGTCACAAATTTTTCCGGCTTATATTAAAACAAAATTAAATAAAAATGTATCCGGCACACAGCAGGGCAGGCAGAGGGAACCTAGTGTTAAGACACTTCGTTCCCCACTTTCTGCTGAATTGAGTGGCAGAATGGCTCGACACCAGAGCGAAGAAATGGAAATATAAATTTAAGTAAATATTTCATATCCTCGAGTGGGGATCGAACCCACAATCAGTCGATTTTACAGTCACACTTCGTGCTGCTGCGCCGCTGCGCTAAGCATAAATAAAAACTTTTGTTCTGTGATATCCATATTTTATTTTCTTCAGGAAACCCTATGTAGAAATACGTCTGCTTATACGCAAGGACCATCGATATATCTCAAAAAATTAATTAATTTAAACGCATATTAGTTGTTTGTAGGGCCACCTTTAGGTATAAACTACATACATACATACATAGCTGCCTACAGTAAAGCTTAACCAAATTTTAACATTTTTGGATAAAACAACTCTTTCATACATTTACAGTACAGCTACGTGCTCCCCGGGGCGTGTCACTCTAGTTTTTGTTCTACTTGTCTTTTAATAAACGATACTGTGTTTTTCTTTATTTTCGTCGCGTTTTCCAATTCCCATTAGAGCTGTTAATGACTGGTGCTCGCAAGTGACAGATGGTTGGTGAAGTTATTAGATTTTTTGTGTGTGTTCGTTTGTTAAATTATCTTTATCTGTGTTTTAATATTTGGTTTTTTATTATTATGTATTTAATAATAGGTACTAAATAATACTTTATGTACTAGAGACATAGATTTGTTGGTAAATCTTTAAGAAAATGAGGTATAATAATAACGCTTATAGTTTTCGACGCCTAGTCCCAACCGAAACTCGAAATTCTTTGCTATTATGTTGCAGTTGGATTATCTTTAAAGATATATATAAATGAAGACGATTATATTAAGTACAAAAGTACAAAAGCTTAGGCTTACGTTCTATATCTTAGATATCACTCAAAATTATTAACGCGCTTCGCGATAGTGAAGGACAAGGAAGGAAGGATATTATAAGCTTTAACATCTTACCGAAATTTTCTATATATATATACATATATATATATATATATATATATATATATATATATATATATATATATATATATATATATATATATATATATATATATATACATATTTCAAATAATAAACGAGTATGTAAAGCATCAATCTACCAATATCTATCAATGTTTCTATTATCCAAAAAATTACCTAAAAATTATAAATCAGTTAAATTTTCACTATAAAATTGGTTTAATTTTATCATTCACAGTGCTTATTATAGCCGATGACCCTTCCTTTAATGAGTGAGCTTTCAAATGAAACAGCGCGTGACCGAGTACTAAAAGTCACAGCCTATAAAGAACATAAAAAGTTAAAAACAAAGCCAACGAAAAATAGTATTAAAATAAATGAAAATAAAGATGAAAATCGTTAAAAATCTAGTTATTCAACAACCAATACTCATGTGGCGTACTGTATAGCAAATAAATACTAAGCCACGATACACTGACGAACAAATAGGGGTGGAATGGAGGACTAGTTAAAATATTTTGATATATTGGCCATAATAACAGGCGGGCGACGTTTCGCTTTAAAATCGGACGTCGGTGTTTGCCCGCCAGGTAAATTGACGTTTAAGTCTCTGTTTACAGTATTGCTCATTATGGAACTACTATGGGTTTTCATTTACGTCTTCATCGTCCGATTGATCAGTCACCATGTGAAGGTTGCGTGTTTGGTTTCCAGTCTGGGGAATGATTAGATAAAGCGCAATGTTAACGCTTGCTTAACTCAACACGAAATATCTAGAAATAGGATAGAAATTGATATTCTTTCAGGTTTTTATAATAACGAAGATCTGCCTGCCTCAAACTCTTGGGGTTCCTTTTTCCTGTGGGTTACTAGGCATAGAAATACTGAAATGTAGGGAAGTTGAAAATAGATTTGTTTCTTGTAAATAAACAAATAGGAGGCCATCATAAGATAGTGTTAAAGTTCCTATTTCTAAAAGATGGTAGTGACTAATGAATTCCAAAGAGAAAATTTATTTAAAGATAAAGATTATGATTTAGATTGTTTACAAATTTATCTAAAATGATAGGATCACATAGAAGTTTATGGCTTCTCTATACGTTTCACATGGTGTAGGCATTGCATGAAAAATAAAAACTATAGACTTAACTTACTTAACTTAGCTTCACGCTTTATTCCTATCAGCGTAGTCAGACAGAATGGAGCGCCAAAATAAACTATAAAAAGCCATTATAAAAGGCCCCAGTGGCTGACGGTAAGCACGACGGTTATGGGTTTAATTCCTTGTCAGGGGAATTTATTATTTTCATTTCTTCACTCTAGATAACAAGACAACGCCTTGCATTGACTTCCGGCATCAACACGCGACGTCTCAAAAGTGTTACGCAGTAAGGTTCAATGTAAAGTTAATTTAATATAATTCACGAAGATTTAGTTACACATACATATATAAAATATCTCGAAGGCGAATCGAGTTAAAATAGTTAAAAAAAATGTGTTTGATTTTAGATTTTTTAATGAACGCTATACCATTCTCATAACGGTGTCAATATTTGAACAATGCATCGTTTCAGCGCACGCGCCTCTTTTATGGTTTGTATGAACATTGTTTTGTGTCAATATAATTTTGACTTAATGGATTACATTTGGGAACAAAAAGGTTATAAAACTGATTATTTTATTTTAAATGCTAACTTATTCTCTTAGGTATAAAAGAAAATTATGTGAACCAATTAATAGTAAGAGAAGCCAGTCGTGGCGCTAAGGCACAAAGTGTGACTAAAATCGACTGGTCGTGGGTTCGATCCCCACTCGAGGAAATTAAATATTTATTTAAATTATTATTTTAATTTCTTCGCTATGTGTCTGTGTCGAGACAGAGAGCGGCGTTGAGTAGAGCTTAACACGCAATGACACCAGATTTCGGCGGAATTTCACCTCACTATGATGCATATCCAACAAACATGCTGACTCAAGTTTCTTTCTCTTGTATCCTTATGTCCCTTTTATCAGTTTTTTTAGTCTCAACATAAGATGCGTGGGTGGGATTTTTAATTTCCACAATAATGTATAATCACATAGAAATATTTTCTAAACTCGAGATACGTAACGATAATACATATATACGATATAACACGATAAGATCTTTAGGCTAAACACAAACTCGTCCCATAAAAAATATTAAAAAATCAACAAAGAACTATAATAAAACATCGCTATAAAATTTACAACTACCATCCTGAACCATATAAAATAATACGATAACGTGACACAAATATAATTTGTCCAAAAAAACCAGTAACACAAAAAACTACCCTCCACCCCCTACCCTATATTACACGTAATAACCTAGATGACTCTATTAACCCCCAAATTTTGTTTGTATAATAGGATAACTACCTATCGTATAATAAATTGGTAGATTTCCATACTTGATATCGTACGTTTATCATTTTAATACACTGGAGTGCTTGAAAGTATGTCGTTAGCTTGCACGATACAACAAAATGAAATAAATGTAAAATAAATTGTTTTATTCGGTGATAAAGTTCAATTTTGTATGGTATTTCTTATAAAATTGCTCTAGGTGGAGCTGAAAAGGGAGTCGTCAGATGATTGACAGAGTACCTATTATTAATTTGTAATGTGAACAAGTGATTATTACAGGCTGTTATAGAATATTCTTATAATGACATAATTTAGACTTTATAGTGTAAACAAATCCGATTTACTGGTGCATTTTTTTTGTGTATTTAGAGTGTATAAAAAAAGTAGAGGCCAGTCGTGGCGCAGTGGCACATGCGTGTGTTTGTAAACGAAACAGAATGTGGGTTCAATTGTCACTCGAGGAATTTAAATATTTAATAATCTTCTTTTTGGTACAGAAGCAAAGCGCGGCGTAAAGTTCCTTCATTCAACACGCAATGCCTCCAAAATTCGGCAGAAAGTGGGGTACGGAGAGTCTCAACACCAAAAGTGTGTTGTGAAGCTTGAAGCTGAAAAAAAATTTACATAGAATATACAGTGATTAGAGTCTCACTTTTCTTTACACATGTATATTATTTTACTAAATTATAGTTAACGTAATAAATATTCTTCTAAATCCTTTATACTAAATTACTAGGTTATCGTATGACAACATTGATTGCTGTTTTTGTAACATAATAATGCATATTGTTCTCGACTCACATTTACAGCGTTAAGTTCCGCCAACTAATAAGAAAGTAGAGGACCGAGCAATCGAGCATCAGATTTTCTCTTACTCTACTTACACTGCACGATGAGTGAGTGTAAAACATAAATACGAATTTATTTCAATTCTACAATACATCATTTGTAAATTCAAAACAAAAACTCGAACTAGAATCGTAAACACCACAGTTTCCACTAAATTAAACTATAGTTTAAAGTACAAAAGTTTTTGTTTATGTCAAAATACGGGCTAAAATACGTCTGTGAATAACGCTAAAATATTCTTATACTAAATTTTATTGTATTTCACTGACATGATTCTTCACTATTATTTCTTCGATTATCTCTATATAAGACAGTAAAAATATTTTGTCTGTACATTTAGTCTTTTTGACTGGAATGGATAGAGGGACACTTAAAAAGTATAATAGAAAGCAAAAATATATTTTTTTTCTTGTCTGTCTGTCTGTTTGTCGATATTTTTGTCCACATTTTTCTCTGAAAGTACTAAACCGATTTACTTAAAAGTTTCACCAATTGCTTTGTTTTAATAACTTAACTACTAAAGATTGGTTCATCAAAATCGGTTCATTAAAAAAAAAGTTATCGTCATTTAAATGAACTCCAGTCATTAGTTTGCCTGCGAATATGCTTTATATAGCAATCGCGCTGGTAAGATTCCTAGCTAAAGAATGACATTCGAAACGTTTTGGTTATATGACTGTTGATAAAAATATATATTTTTGAAGCACTATTATATAATATTTTATACAATAAAATAAACAAAATTGAATTGTTAGTGGAGATTACCTTCATAAATCATAACAGTTAAGTTTAAGTCGTAATTAAAACAACACAGAGGTTTTATCTTCAAGAAGGTTAGGTAAGGTAAGGTTCGAATACGTTTCGACGAATAGGTTTCTAAAAAGTTTTGTTTTAAGACCAAATAAAATTCGTTTGAATAATATATAAAAATAAGAATTTTCAAAGTGCCTCTGGAAGCTAAACAGTTACAAGTTTCAGACCAAGTCTTACGCAGGACATAATATATAGAAAATGCCTTGACTCTACAGTTTCCCCTTTCGCTATTTGGTAATTTGATATAAGACAAATATGCAAATTTTTATTTTTAAGCTAAAAGCCCTTTAAATATATTTAAAACCCATCACATGATGTACCACTTACACCTATATTTTATATAGTTTATCATAAGACATTTACGATTTACAAGAATTGTTAAATTTTAGTTCGTATGTAGACTAAAACGGACAGTAATTCAATTTCGGCAAACGTATGTGTAACTCAACTCGCTTCGTCTCTACATCAAGTTTCAAGTAATTTACTTAATTGAAATTTTTCAAGAAACCCAGTTTTCATAGTCTTAGTTTAAAATAGTAGAAGAAAAAGGATTTTCTATTTATATATTAATTAAAAATACAGGGAACCCAAAGGTAAGTCATAGTACCTATAGCTACACAAAGCAAACGAAACAAGTGCAAGTTAAACAATTTTTTTAAAATATTGCGATCGAAAACATTCTTTGATTAGATGTCACCTAATTACAAATTACGTAACAAAATCTAAATTTAATTTTAGGTTGTGAGAAGAACCTATCTTTAATCTTTAAAATCTATTTTGGAGGCTTATGAATATTTATTATTACTATAATAATATTTGAGCTCATACAGAGAATTCAGTTTTTTTATTAACAGTTATTCCATGTATAGGAAAGTATCTGGAAAGAACCTAGTGTTAAGAATTTCAGCCTCCAGCCCAGCCCAACTTTGGGCTCCCATTCAAGACATTTGTAAGTTAAATAGTGGAACTTTGCACCTCGCTTATCAGAGCGGAGTTATTCAAATAATTTTAAATAAAAGCATTCCTCCATTTCGTATAAAATCATGCCATGTTAAAAATGTTTTCTTTTTACTTTTGTAATGTGAATGCACGTGGCGTTGAATTTCGCTACATAAATACCTAATGTCTTAAAATTTAACGAAACGGGGACTCCCCAACTTCAGACCTAAAACTGTACAACAAAATTATTGTAATACTTTGTTCTACAATAGTTCACACGAACATAATCGGGAACAAACACTTGTATAACTATATATAGAATTAAAATTCACTTTATCGGAGTCGCAGGTGTGCCCCTTAAGATTTTCCCTAATCAATGGCTCGGAAGATCGAGAAGCAATTTCTTAGCGCGGGTTTACTGCCGTCAGGTGCATTCCGGTGACCTTCCTTGAAAACTTCTATGTAAGAACGTATACGACTATAACTACATTGTACAGGCTTTTACTTTGTTCGTAACGTTACATAGTAGATAGGTTAAATTGTTACATTGTTTTTTTTTTTAGCTGTATCCCGCGTATAGGTAAAGGAAACCTTGTCATGAAATCCGACAGTTGAGCGAAAGATGTGGTCACTTTCTATCCAATTTTCGATACTTGACACCAATTGACTTTTCTACAATTAAAAGTTTTTGTCTTTTCAAGGTCATCTTGCTTCAGCGACACAAGCGTTACTTATTTTTATTTTTATTCGTAATGAGGACAGTGTACAGGTCTGCCGCTCAACACGCAATGTCTCCAGATTTCAGTGGAAATTAAAAAACAGAAGTGTATTAACGTGAACAGAGTGACTTAACACTAGGTTCCTAGTGTTCCCTCTACCTACCCCTGTAATATGCGGATATCCCATGAAGCTGAAAAATAAAAACTTTTTTCATATTCGAAGTAAAAAATATTATATTTATTTAATTTATAGACTATGAAAATCGACAAATGATGGCTACACAGCATAAAACTTAATTAAACAGTCGAAAAATGTACGATTCAAATAGTACAAACATAGTTACTTAAAAAAATTGACGTATCTAAAGATATTGGAGTTTAAACAGATATGCTCGTTGCTTCCTTTTTTTCGTTTTCAGGTCAAATTTAAAATTAATATAATTAACATTACTAAATAATAAATTCCTCCATGTAAAATTCTACTAAAATATTTATGTTACATATATAAATATTTTAATTAAATAGTATTTTATAAATATTTATATGTAAATATAAATATAATAGTATCTTTATATGTTTATATCTAGTTATATTTACAGTTACAGTGCATTTGAAAATGACGTTTGAAACAGTACATTTATAATTGGCGCTTCGTCCTCGATTATCCAGCTTCCCGGGGATTTGTTATGATCGCACTAATTGCTGGCATCCCGGTCGAGGTTCGTTCCTTCCTCATTAACGGTGTGACGTCAGTGGTGGGATCGATTCTGTTTAAGGGTTTAGTCAGTTTTTTTGACTATATTTAGATTTGTTTATTAAGTTCTAGGTCGTTTTTATTCAGCGCTTAGGTTTTTTAGAAATAATAAGGTAAGCAATGGTTGTTTTGTATTTCGTAGGTATATTATGCATTTATGAGGTGCATGTTGAGTGGCGGAACTTAACGCCGCGCTTTGCTATATTAAAGCGAAGAAATTAAAATATTGAATATCTAATTTCTCACAGTGGGAATCAAACCCACAAGAGTCGTGTTAGCAGTCGCACTCTTCGAATGCTATTTAAGTCGCAGTGCTCCTGCGCCACGAGGGCCTCAGCTTTATTATTAAGAATTAAAAATGAAGAATAATAAAAAAATGTACTTTTTTATCATATATAGAAATCAAATCTACAACAATATAATTTAATTTTAGCGACTAATCAGCACAGGCAAACACGACGGTCCAACTGACGAGCGAATTCAAATCTCGCAATTAGATTTTTTTTATATTATATAAAAGAAATCATTTTTATTTCAAAGGAAAAAGAAACACTTTTAAAATGTATGCATTTTCCTACAAGAACCATCCAAATTCACACTTTTAGCTAAGAAAGGATTATACTACAGCTGAAACTGAATATCCTTTAAAATATTGATGAAACTAAGCTCAGCTATCCTCCACACAATATATTTAAAAGCAATTCCAAAACCGTGTGCAATCCAAACTCAGCCATACGCCATCAGCCATTCAACGGCGGGCCGTCCCGCGGGTGTCGTTGCTACCCGCTACCCGCTAACCCGTCATACCTGCGGCGTAAGTGTTTATTTTTATGAGAATAACCTCGCGGATATTAATTTTGTTATGTATTTTAGTTAAATCGTATATATGTTCTTATATATTAGTTAAATATTTAATAAGTTCTATATGTAGTGTTGGAAATTGCTTTAAAAGATTATAGAAATTGTTTAACTTGAAAACTGGTAAACGAGACAACATATTGTAGAATGACATTTTAATTTTTACAATAATGTGATTTAAATGAAACTGTTTAACCGAATTAATCACGTCGGACTATATGTCGCAGTGAACTTCGTGCTACGTAACACATGTCATTTATATTGATTAATTAGTTAATTGTAATAGATTTAAATATTAATATTCTTACCAGATAATAGTCTGCTAGCTTTTATTTTCTTATATTTTACCGCCTTATTTTGCCTCTATGTATATATTTTGTCTTGACTAAGCTCGTCGTGAATCTGGTTCAATATTCGCTTGGGGAGAAAACTATTATTATTTTCTCGTTCTGGCAAAAAGACAAAACCACGGCGTTGAGTTACAGAAATTAAAATATAAGTAAAATATGTATTATATTTCCCCTGAGTGGGAATTGAACCCACAACTTACCGCGTTTACAGTCCTACGCTTGAGCGTCTGCGCCATGAGGACCTCAGCGGCTTTATTAAGATTATATTATTATTAGAAATAATCGAGAACGTCATCATTGAATCTGCTTTGCCAAAGCATATTACCTACTCTAAGCACAGAAAACGTGTATGCAATTTTCCTCCTCTATGTCCCGGAATAAAATTACCATAAATTTTTTGTAAACATATTTGAATACGATTTGTTGCGAAGATTAAACTGGAGGCCATTTCCATACATTTATACTATATACCGTTATTTATTGCGCGATGTACTCTTGAGGATTTAGCTAGCTTGATTCCGTTACAAAGACATCGGAGAACAAAATTCAACTATATTTCTATAAAGTAGGCACATACTAGCATACTATATAGAAGATTTGTATATTTTTTCTGATTGTATTTTTTTTATATTTTTCTTTACCAAATCACGCTGTATCCGGTGTGGAACAGGTTTCAGGAAGTTATCTTGCCTTCAGTAGTGGATACAGTTCTCTGTAATATATTTTTACAATTTTAAATATATTTTTACAATATTATACATTTCCTTGATTTCCTTCATTTTCTTATTAAATTGATTATTTTAAACAAAAAATTGTTAAATAAATAACGCTATCATGGCACATTTAGAGCAATTTTGGCTATAAACGATAATCATATGTGAGCTCAAAGTATAGTCAAGGGAGATGAAGAGAAAGAGATGCAAAACTGATTGGACAAAACGTGTCGTTATGTTTAATTGCTCTATACTTAAAAACTCTACTAAGAGTGATCTGACCCTCTTAGTAAAGTTAGTAGTTAGTGAAAGAACTGAAGAGAATTATCAATTGGCTCTTAAATATTAAGAACTTTCAATCAAAGTATCTTTGTAAAAATAGTAAGTTTTATTTAATGTAATGAAGGAAACATTAAATATTATTTTAAAATCTACTGTAATTATAAACTAACAAAAAAATTGCTTCACGCTGTATACCGCATTACTATGCGAGAGGAGGCAGAGGGAACCTAGTGTGACTTGATGAACTGTTACTCACTTAAACTAACTAATAATAATTATATTGAAGTTAATTAAAACTAAGAACGAAGCGTACATCCATCAACCGGTTTATATATACCCACGTTGAACTAAAACTACAAAAAACTCAATAAACTAAAACTATTTCAACCAAAAAAGTTTCCGAAAACATCGTACAAAAAGCATACGGAGGACAATTTTCCTTATGGTTTTAATTAAGCCGGCACTAACCTGCGCCATTTTTGCGCTCCCGCACCGCTCGTGCAGATTGATTAAAAGTCTATGGCCCATGCTTTATAGCTTATGCCCATTGGTGGATCCGATACGAGATTTTGTAAGCTTTGTTTTTTTTTGATTCACTCAGCATCTTGGAGGTAGGAGGAAGGGTAGGCGGAGGAAACAAAATGTGAGTGGCGGAGCTCAACGCCGCGCCTTGTTATTTTACCAGAGTCGAACCTACAACCTATTATATTCAGGATGTTGCATTTTTATTGTTTGTATACATACATATCTATAATTTTACGCTATATCTCACATATAGCAGGATAGGCAGAGGACAGTTTCGTTCCCTACTTACCGCCTTATTATTAATTTTCGAGGCATTGCGTGTTCAATGGCGGAACTCAACGCCTAGATTAGCCTAGTTACCAGACCAAAGAAGTGAACATTTAAAATACCTCATTCCCCCGAGTTGAAATCGAACCTACAAATGCTTACAATCATACGCTACTCTACTAAGTCACACGACAGCTTCGAAGAAAAAAATAAGATCCTATAAAATATTAATAAATATACCTAACATTATAGGTACATATACATTTTAAACGAATTCATACATAAAACGACACGTCTATTTTTCTCGGCACGCAATATGAAACAATGGAAACAGGTTTAACCCTAGTACCGCTCATGTGGCAAGTAATTTATGGTCGAGGTGGGCACCCCGCCCGATAGTTACGTCGGACGCTAATTTTGACGGACACGCTGAAACTTGCCTATGGATTGGCTCAGTTAAATAAACTATTTGTTTTTGAACTAAAGATTTGCGAATTTTCTATATTTAAATTAGCTATAAGATTACATCGGGATAAAATCGTTTTAGTTAGTTATGGCAACTGGCAACATTTTTGAATCATTCATTTATAATTTTTTTTATTCAATATTTTTATTGTATTCTTTTAAGACATTTTATTAATTTATTTATTTTTTGAATATTTCAACTACATTCCCATATCAAAATTCCGATGGAAATATAATATAATATTTATTAAATTAATAAGATATTTGACAAAGATTTCTTTAATATTAACACTTAAGATAAGGTATATTAATGGCTACAATTTAATTCGAGCTACATTAATGTACAAAAAATAAATTTATATATTATTATGCCTACTAACTACTATTTCAAAGATTGAAATAAGTTCGCTACTTAGATATTGTTATTCGACACCCAAAAAAAGATGAAATTATCGATGTTAGTAGAGAAGTATTAAGTACAGTGTGTACTTAACAAGTATTAAAATTAATTATAAGTTACAGCCGAAGTTCCTTGTGTTCCAAATGGTAAATACAAGTCATTATCTTCTCTTTAATAAAGAAAATTTTAATTTTTCAATGAAAATTATAAATTGTTCTTATGGTTAAATTAGATGCCAGTCATTTTTATTACTTTTGTCCATTATCTACAATATGATCAATGAACCCCAAAAGTATTAAATACGACATATTTCTGCTTTAAACACCCAATGTTTTCCGATTATATAAAATGATAAAACAAAAAACTATATTAACTGTGTCCTGCATTTTCTCTTGAGAGCAGGATTGTATATGACATATGGAGAGGAAAAACCAACGCTAAAACAACTTTCCTACTATCATTCAGTGAACACGCGATTCTTATGCTTCGGGCAATGAAAACAGCGAAAAAGTGTTGTTTAAAAGCTTGACTGCTTTTATTTAGGAGATTTCAAGCATCGTGCGTAAAAATAATTCAATGCTTAAGGATGGCCACGCATTCACAATTATATTTACAAGTTTCTTCTATAGCGAGCTATTCGTGCCATCAGATCATTAGATAGGCCTGTTTATCATTTATTTAGCAGCAACGTGGTAATAATAGACATATATATATATATATATATATATATATATATATATATATATATATATATATATATATATATATATATATATATATATATATATATATATATAGCGCTGAGTCCGTCCTGAGACGAAACTCTACTTTGTGTTTTAGCTTTGTCTTGGTAAAAGAACGAGAAAATGAAGAAAATCAATTCCCTCAATTAGAAATTGATCCCACTACGATTTAACGATTCTACAAGACACTGTACCGCTGCGCCACGCTGTGCTCAGATGTAAATTTATCTAAAAATATCATTTATATACAAATTTATATCTGACTTAATCTGTGTATAGAAGCGTAACGCTTTTTTCATAGCTGCAACTAAAGATCTACTAAGGTGTCTCCATTTGTCACGTCGGCGGATCATTTAGTTGATACTTTACAGACGTTGCTTGAGTGATTACGGACAATCGAGTGAGTGGACGCTGGAGACAATATACGAGTGTATCATATTGTGCTAATGATATCTGTGTTATATAGATGTGGTAACCCAAAATATGTTTCTTATGATCCTTAACGTCTTGATGTATTGTGAGTGCCTTATTACTATTAATCATCACAGCGAAAATAATATTAGGAAACCACGTGGCCAACGCAGCGCCTCATTTTTGAGACATTGAGTAGTGACGAATTTTGACGGATAATATTATCAAGGGTTCCTTCTTGTTCAATTATTTACAATACAACGTACAATTATTTATAAAAACAACCTTATTTTTTTATATATATCACAATTCATGAGATACAGCCTGATGATAGATAATCTCAATATTTAAAACTAGGAAATAAGCATGAAACATGCTTGGTCACGGCCACAATCTGTATTCAGTGGGAAAACAGCAGCTGAGGTGTCTAAACGCCGATGACATGGCGGAATGCGCAGCTTCACAGCTTTATTGCGGTTCTTATGGTATTTCTTTGTATTTAACTACCGATGAACTTTGTGCCGTAAAAGTAATACGTTGATCTATTATAAAAGTAAATAACAGAATCACTCTTTTCTATAAAGTTTTAAGAATTGATAACTTAGCACGTATAAAAAACAAAGCCATATTGCATATGTTCAAATTAAAAACACTTTTATTTTATAAATATAAAATATCTTAAATAAGATTTGAGCCCACATTCATAACGCGTATTCGTTTGTAACTATTTCACAATACTGTTTTACAACAGTTTTATTTACAATTTGAAAAACTGTTAAATTTTAAACCTTAGTGGATAAGCAATAGGAAATTAACACTTATAATTTAGAGAGAGAGTGCCTAGTGTTAAAACACTCCATTACCCTTCCACTCAAATCGAGACATCATATGTTGGATGGAGGAATTGAGTTTCACTGTCCTATACGTGCGCCGCGCAGGACGAAAATGATTCATTCCTCCGAGCAGGAGTCAAACCCACAACAGTAATGATTTTTAGGTCAAACGCTTTGTCACTGCGGTCTAAACTTTCTTATAAATAAGTAAATATAAACATTATATTTTGTTAACAACAACTACCCACCCATTTCAACTTTGAAATTGAAAACAGGAAGTATTTCAAAACTCTACATAAAATTTGTCTTTCATCCTGACAAAATGGTTTCACAACACAATCAGCAAAAGTAAAAGGTTGCTCCCAACAAAAACATTGAGCATTTTCATTGAAAATAGATGAATCGCTTAAATATTTCAAGCTATCGTTTATTTAGCCACATGCAAAGCTAGGAAAAATGAGTTATTTAAGAAAACTTATTATATGTGTATAAACATTTCATTAGAATATATTTATTGAAAATATATAGATACCTACATGCATAAATGGAGAATGGCTATAATTGATTTAATAAACATTTTCAGCCATATTTTGTAATATTTAATGCACTATTTTAAAATATCTATTTTAATTTTTTAATATTCATAATAGATTTTTTATACATTATAGATAAAAATGGCTGAGGTTCTTGCAATACATTTAAACTTAATCATATAAGAAACAAAAAAAATATAATAAACGAAATTTGAATTAAATTGATAATAAATATTTCAATTTACAAGAAATGTAATATTTTATAATGTTGAATTGTTGTATCAACAAGTGTTTAAGAAAATTTCTTCAGTAATATTATTAACATGTTGCTAACGCCATCTACTAGGAATACAGAAACAACGAAAATGAATATTATTGCCAAAGATTGATAACAACAAAGTATATTTAAAAATATACATAATACTCGGTCTTTTAAACTTACAACGTAATATTTATATCAGTTGATATTCTTTTTTTTTTTAAATACAATAAATACTAATATTTTAAAGATGGCAATATAATTTTCTTAATACGCAAAATGTCACAATATTTTGACTTTTAGTGTTTGACAGATAATAACGCGCGGTATTGCGGCAAAATAACCTAAAAGTGTTTGTTTTTAAATTCATTTTCCCACTTAACATTAATACTATTAACAATATACTTTTACTTATTTGAATATGTTGTAATTTAAACATGGCTGCCTGTTGTTGAGAGTTGTGACAAATGGTTTACTTTTAAAGTGTTTACAAAAATAAACAAAGATAAATTTAAAAGAGCACAAATATGTTACGCTTATAAAAATTATTATTGAGTATTTATTACGCACATAATTATAAATATTTTATGTATAACATGGTGTAACATTTTTTTGTATATAAAAGAACTTTGAAACATTTTAAATTAAAATTTTATTAATATAATTATACTTTAGTACACTAAACAAATAAAATATTTTTCCCATGAGCCATTATATATCATACTTATTTAGCATTAAACGTAAATTAGTAACAAAACTTTCACTTCCTCTAACTTATAGAATTTCCAAATTTTTCAATTGCTTCAAGATGGCAAGTGTATGTGCTAAAATTAAAAGTGAGTCAGATCTGGATGAAAATCCAGTAAAAAAGCTAAAATTGACTGAAAATGAAAATGGTGACAAAAGAACTGTAGCAACTATGTGTGGGGCTTGGAGGCCAGAGGAAGAAGATGGAGGTCTTATTTTTGTGTTTAAGACTAGAACTCCAGCATTAAGCCCTGATCCTACGAAGGATTGTGATTATCCGGAGAACATAGAAGATTTCTGGGAGGGGAGTCTCGTTAACATCAATGATATACAGGTAATTTTTCTTATAAATAAAAGAAAATATAGTAATATATTGTTTCAAAATACTCCATCTTACACTGTAAGCAGAAGTCTTAGAGACTGCAAGTTGTGTTGTGAAACTCAATGCTACTACATTTAGGATACCAGAGCGGGGAAATGAAAAAAAAATATCTTGAGAGTTTATTTGAGAAAATTATATTTATATTATTTTCATTACCTTGAGAATAAAGGTTACCTATCATTTTATGTGGGATATATCGTCAAAATGCTTTCTATATTCGTTATAATTTGTTTTTATTTAAACTCCTTAGTACTTATAAATTTTTTAAAAGTTGTAATATGCAGTTTGTTTCATGTTTAAATCAGCGCCATCTATTAAAGTAAAATAGAACTAGGTAGCATAATTATTCGTAGTTGTTGTGTACTAAACTTTCAGATAACACTTTTGTACGTAATGCTAAACTTAATATATTGACGACTTCATAGATGGCACTGTAAAAAATAAATTTATATAAAAAAGACGACAACTTACATGTAAATTAAAAAAATAATAATATTTCAACCGCTTTATACAGATGCGAATGTAAGAAAAACCTATTTTAACTATTACTTACTTAAAATGTTTGCGTGATGGGGGCATTAATACATTGTTAGCCGACTGCGGCGAAGCTGAAAATGAGGGTTAAGTTTTTGGCGCGTTTGTATGAATGTCGGTTCTTTTGTTCCCTTGTAACTTACTGTTAAGCCAGTGAACCGGATTTGATAAGTCACACGTCATTGGATTTATTTTGGCGGCGCAAGTGTTACTAGATATATTAATTTGCTTGTGCAGAAAGATTTTTTGTTTTGTTGATAATTTAGTTGTTTCTATATACTATAATAATATGCATTGATAATTTTATAACAGTTTGTCTTGACCCAAGACTTTTTTTAAATGAATGTAATATTTTCGCTCATTTATTTCCTTGTTTTACCGACCATAACAAAGCACTTTTTATGTTACATTAGATCTTTTGTTATTATTAAATTACTTTTAGATCATAGGGTATAAATAGAAAATCCAAAATGAGTTACCAAGCGCTTAATTATCTAATTAAATATCTATTTATATATAAAATGGTGTCTTATCTACAACCACTTATAATATAATATTTACAGCCACTGTAGCTTACCATCTATACTTCTAATATTATAAAACTCCAGCTACAGATTTTGTTTGACCGCTCTGACTTCCAGAACTACGGGATCGATAAATAAAAAAATTTTTGCGTTGGACAGTCCATTAAAAGTTATAGGATACTTCACGCTAATCGTTTTCAAGTAACCGACTGACCCTAAAGTGGCGTATACAATTATACTACTACCTAGTTATTACCATTTTACTACGAGCCGTAAGCTGCTACCTATATTATAAATTGAGGCCATTTTCCTCCCCGAACAATAGAAAATACTTTTCTTAATGTGAATTTATATAATAAATAAATATAAGCATTTCTTTTCTTTCTCATATTATGTAATAGTTAAGTGCAAGAGAAAACCAATATTGTGTTCTAATAAAGTTGATAAAAGTCTAAAAGCCCGCTGCGAGCGCACCAGGACGTCGCTGGTTTCTTTCTAATGAAAACTACGTGTGACTTTAGTTTGCTATTTTTATGTATTTATAAATCAATTTTATATTTTTAAAAGTGTATCCTTTTAACATAATTATTGTGTTTGTAATTTTTATACTTTGTCATTTTTTGAATTGGTTCCCATTTGGTGGTAAGATATTTAAAATTTTCATTTCCTCGCTCTGATAAGGAGGCAAAGTGCGGCTTTAAGTTCCGCCACTCAACATCTTGAGATGAGTTCTTAACCTGCAACTTAGTGTTAGCACACTCCGTCCCCATTAAACACTTCTGTTTTCCACTTTCCTGTGAATTCTAGAGATATTTCGTGCTTACCTAAAAGTGGGGAATTCAATACCGCGATTTTAAATAAAAATATTTATTGAAAAGGAAGTTAACCTACATTAAACAATGTTTTTGTTTCGCTTGGACATAACTACTCGGCGGGAAGTTCAGGTGGCTCTAGGGTAAGGAACCTACACTAGTCCTATAATATTACAATCAGACCGTCACATAATATGTTTTATAGATTAATAACGGTGGTTGATTATTATTGTAGTGGAAATAAATCAAATAGCTACAGCTACAGCCCCAGCTACAGCTCTCACCCAGTAGTATTAACCCATTAATTCATTTTTGGTTTACGCATTTTGATTTAAAACGAAGTGATACTTGAACCATTTTTAAACGAATTTGTTCGGTTAATGAGGGTCACCTAATTAATTTTCCGTTTCGCTTGTTAATATAAAAGCGATTTGATCCTCCTTTGTTTTATTCATTGCGGCTTAAGCGCTCGGTTGGTTTCAGACGAGCTGAGGCAGCAAACTTATAACAAATGTTGCCATCCAAAGTAACTTAACTGATGATGAATTGATTTTTTGAAGTCAATCTAAGACTCGTAATTGGAAGTCGAATGTTTGAACGGAAAGGATTTGTACAAAATTGTCGAAATTTGCCGGAATAGTTTATAATATTTGTTTACCTTTCTATTAACAGTAATTCTATTAAAGCCTAACGACTGGTTGTGGGTTCGATCTCTACTCGAGGAAATTAAATCTTTAGTTAAATTTATATTTATATTTCTTCGCTCTGGCGTAAATCACGGTGTTGAGTTCCACCACTCAACATGCAATGCCTCCAGAATTCGGCGGAAAGAAGTGAGGCGGCAGAGTATCTTAACACTGGGTTCCCTCTGCCTACACTAATATGTCAAGGATATATTTATTTATTTCTTTGATAATCTCAAATTTTTGTAATCGGTAATTTTGAGATACATGTAAACTACAGTGCAAACTCAGTTGAGTTTTAGGAGTAGTAGTGAGAAAATTTCGTCATTTTCTTTCACAGGAAGACATATACATAGGAACCAGTCTCTATTCAATTCATATTTACATTTTTCATCCGCAGTTGTATCTGTAACAGAATTAACAAAAAATAAGGAGATGGCATTACAGTTGCAGCCAAGAGTTAGGTCTCCAGACTGAATAATCTTGCTCCCGGTTCTTGATCAAACAGCACAGCGATACACTCTTGATGTAGAAGCTTTTCCCAATTACATCGTTAACCCTGACTTTCAATACAATGATAGTCGCATTAATATTTCAAATATTTCCGTTAAATAATTATTAATGTTGACATACATTCTAATAATGTTGCAGTCTTTAGGCATACAGTCCTTGAAACATCCCTTAGCCACCGTTAGTCCGAAATGTAGTCGAAAAGACCCTAAGTCCGGATTAACTTGTCCATAATAAATGGAACCACGGAACCCAAAAGCATTCGTGATTCGTTGAATATGAAATTAATGACGGATTAGGACGGATTTCGCTAGTTGCATTCGACAACGCTAATAGGGATTTACCGTTTACTCCAGTGTTTCCCAATCTTTTTCGTGCATGAAATGAAATCAAATACTTATCAATTATATCTATACAACAGATCTAATATATAATATTAAATCAACGAACTATTACAACAGTTTTGACGGACACTTATTTCAAATGAACACCAACTAATTGAAGTGAAACACTACGTTGCGATGGGCCCGAGTCTCCTTGGAGACTCCAATCACCCAGTTGATATTTTGATCTCGTGAAATTATAACGAATTTATAAAGATGTACGGAGTTCATTTTTGAATAGCCCCCCTTAACTATCAAATTGCCCCAATACTGATTTACTCCGTTGTAACAAATATTTGAAAATATTTTTATTGTATTGGTAAGTAGAGTTAAATCTCTGTTTTATAATTTAATTATGGCGTTCGGAACGTGTCAGTTGAAGACACTACGGCATCGTCTCGTTGTACGGAGAACATACGAAAGTTGCATGATAAATAGAGGATAACCTTACACAAAAGGAAAATGCTTGTGAAAACGAGATTCAGTTAAATCTCTGCTTTCACGTATAAAATCTGTCCATCAAAGCGATAAATTCTAAAATGACGGATAAACTCTGTAAAATTACTTAACAGACAGTCCTAAAATAATGACCAAAACCCGTATCCGGGCTTATGAAAAGCAAAAACATAAACATTCATCCTGCTTCATACTTTTTCTTTGTTCGACCGCACTAAGCTGTAGTACACTAACGAGACTAAAACGTAGACTAGACAGTTGATGCTTGCGTTGACGGTACGGGTAGGACTGTGGCTATTTTGAAAGTCCTATAACATAGGCCTTTTTTGCACTAACAGTCCGAAATATATATAAAAATGAATAAAGACTAAATATTAAGAATTAGGTAATCTAATTAAAGCGGCTACGGTGCGCTGGTTTTAAAAGTATAATTTCGTTAAGAGCCTCTATAAAGGTTGTTTAACTTTGCGAAAATATTTCTAGGTCTGGGAGTTATATTTATTATTAATAATAATTTTAATACTTTAGATACGCATTAAAGTATAAAAAAGAGTTTAATTAAACTGTATATAGGTATTGTACTCTTAGTATAATAGGACGTTTCACAAATTCAATATTCTTTTTTTTTTGTTTATTAAGCAAGTACAAGGGAAATTCCCTCATCAATAGTTTTATTAACCTTAAGTTAAACTTATTAAGTATCATATATGAAAAATTGAACATGAATAGAGACAAGTCATTAAGTAGTGATCTTCTCTCCATGCACCTCTCCAAAGTTCAGAACAAAGAACGCTTTGTAATCAACAAACGAAATTCACAAAACGTTAGTTGAAAACGTCCATAACTGTAATACGACAATTCTTTCAAAATGCTAAATAAGTTGCTTGAAAAATTCTATCAATTTACATCTCGAGCGACACCGATTTGAATCAAACCATTTGGTGACGCGTAAATTTTTCTTATTCGCTAACCGTGAGACACCTGGCGGAATAAAATTTTCAATTGGCAATGCCGTTTGTATGGAAAATGTTAGAGTGGGATCGAAATTTTCTTTTTGAACTTTGATCTTTGATAATTTGTTACTTTTTACAAGCTTTTATTTAACTTGTCGTGTTATTTGGTGTAAGTGAAATCTTGTAATGTCAATGTAACCCACTTCCCGATTACCGATTTTTAGCTGAAATTTGGATTATATTTGGATGTTATCAATCCAAAATGGCCGCTCTATCATAATACCGGATTATAATTTTTTATAGCTAATTTGGCTATCAAATGAGAGGGCGTAGTTTGTTAAATATAAAACACCATGAAAATAACCCATCCAGAGACTGGATAGATTAACTGATCTTTTAAATAAATGATTGAGGCCAGTCGTGGCGCAGGTGGACAAAGTGTGACTGTAAAACCGACTGTAAAGTGTGGTTGTGGTTTTGATCACCACTCGAGGAGATGAAATATTCACTAAAATTTTACAAATTTACTTAAATTTACTTTTTGTTGTAAATCTACTTAGGTTAAAAAAAAAAAACATTAATTTGTGTAGGTACATTTGGGAGAAATATATATAAAATTCTTAAATAAAAACATGTTATTTCTACAAAACGGAAATAAAATAGATAGATAAAAGAAAATGTTACTGTTACTTCCGAAGCTTTAGAGTATGTATGTATGTATTACTTGAAACAAGCGAAGACATTGTTACGTATACCCATACGAATTCTTCGCTCTGTGCGTTGACGAAAATTGCCAACATTCCGCAAAACTGGAAAATTCTTGAGACAACTTCGAGAACATTCTGTTATCGTCATTTTGATAGTCTTTTAGACTTTGTAAGTGCGCGTGTAAAATTTGGTTTAAGCTATATTCGTTTTTATTATAAAAGTTGTACGTACAGCGATCATAATGTTGAGCTTTATTAAAAGTTCCACTTCGTTAAAGATATTCTTATGGTGGCCTTTTTAAAATGGAAAATGTTTTTAGTCAGATTGCAAAAAATCATTCATCATGTACCATTTGACAATAAACATGTAGGTTATGGATTCGATTCTCCCTAGAGGGACTGAATTCTTTTCATTTTCTCGCTCTGGCAACAAAACAAATCGCATCGTGTTTTGCCACGCATTACACAATGTTTTAAAAAAATGTTAAAAATGGGAAATGGTGTGTTTTAACAGTGTAAGTGAAAAAGTGAAGTTATTTAATTTACTTACACACGAATTCAAGAAGACGCGTGTTAAGTGGTGGAACTCGACGCTGCGCAATGTGCTCATATATATTTTTTAAATATTGTTGATTATTTATAATCAAAATTGTAACAACTCACCGAGTCCTCGTTGAAATTTCAAGTTTCAAAAGTATCACCTGCATGTTTATAAAAAATATATTTTAAAAAACATTTCCTCGTAAAATGTAAGTGTGGACACTAGTGTACCTCAAAAAGCGTACAGAGGAATCTCTCATGTTGTTCCAGTATATAGCTGTACGCATGGCGATAAACATTTTTACTGACTCTTAATTTTAAATTACTTTTTTATTTCTCCAGGTTTTCGCAATTTTTTTTGCACATTAACTTATATAATCTACGATTTTCTTTTATTATATTTTATTATTCCTCACGTTGTATCCGCATAGCAGGTTAGGCTGATTTCCGTTCTTTACCTTCGGCCTGATTTTAGTAGAAGCATGACGCGTTGAGTGGAGGAACTCTACGTCGCGCTTTGCCTCGTTACCAGAGCGAAGAAATGAAAATATTGAATATTTCATACATTACGAAAATAATAATAAATAGCCTTAAGAGTTAAGGTACTCCGTTCCTCACTTACTGACCAAGTTTTTCGAAACTTTTAACGAGAAAAATAATTCAATTCCTCTAGTGGAAGTCGAACACATAACCGTTGCGCTTACACTCAAAAGTTGTGCCATTACTCTATCATGGCCTCAAATATATATTTTTCCTTAATTAAACAACGTTTCATACCAAGAGTAATTTAATTATTTGATCTCTAACAAATAAAATAAAAAAAGAATAAACAACAACTGATTCCATTCCAATTTCGCTAAATACCAAAATTTTTATGAACCCTAAACCATACATATTAATACCTAACTAAGAACCGATCCTCCCTTGAGAAATTCACTTAGCCACTAACTAATTAAAGCATTTATCTGGCATACGATTGGCGTTCGTATTCACCATGCCATGCATTATTGGCCGTTATTGGCCAAATCGTGTGTTTGATAAGAATTGACAGCGATTGCCCGAATGATCGATGGTCGGCTAACTCCGTGGAGATTTTGCTTGTGTTCGTGGTGTTGTAGTATAGGGGCTGATTTATTTTAACCTTAATATAAATTATATTGAATAAAGAATTTTATTTACACAGTTTTTTTTTTGGTCTGAACTTCACGATGTATCCCGCATATAGCAGAGTAGGCAGATGGATACTAGTTTTAATAAGGTAATATTTAGGGTTGAGTGGCGAATCTCAACGCTGCGCTTTGTCTTGTTACCAGAGCTCAGAAATGAAAATAGTAAAAATTTCATTTCAACTAGTGAGAATCGAACCCACAACATGTCGCGTTTACAGTCGCATGCATGTGCCCCTGCGGCTGTCCTTCAGTCTTTCTCTGGCATAGACTATATCTTAATACGTTTAAATGATTATTTACGAGTACTTATAATATATGGAAGAATAGTAACAATTATAACCTAATCATTATCCGCCTCCAAAGGTGGCGGAAGGCGGGGAACCAAGTGTCTTAAATCTAAGTTCGCTCTGCATACCTTGCTGTGTACAGAGCGTCCTTTTAGGTCGTCGTTTTTGGTCAATTTCTGAAAAAACTCAAAATCATGGTCTTTTTGATTAGATCACTATAATTCTTAAGATGCGATTACTAAATAAAGTAACCTAACCTAAACTGGTAAATAATAACGAGCTTCCCAATTTATTATGCAAAGAAAAAGGCGATATCAAAATCATTTCTGACCCGAAACGAGATTGAATGTGTATTTCCACAAATTCCATTAACAAAAACTATTGGCTTGGGAGCCGAGAGATATCCCTTGCTTGACCTTAGAAAGTGTAGGTATGTTATTGCCTAATGTTTTTTACGTTTGGTTTGGTGTATGTTTATCCTTATGGATGTATTTTTTTGTATTTGTGAGAAAAAGTATGTTTTCTCGCATAACAGAGTAGGCATAGGGAACCTAGTGGTAATTATGATATTTCTCTGCATTCCTCTTTTTTCTCCTCATTCACTGTCCTCTTCATACATGCGCCAGGGAGGAAGACTCCCTTTACGTAAAGTTCCGTACCCAAAGGACAAAGCGGGACTCTATTAATAAGACTACTTCAGTCCCCTTGCCTGGCTGTATCTCTAGAACCGTGATAGTTAGACAGTCAAAATTTTTACAGATGATATATTTATTTTTACTGTATGTTACTATTAGCTATAACAATAAATAAGAAAAAACCGGACCGAACCGCCGCCAAGGGTTTCGTACAAAAATTGAAGGTCTTAAGATTTTTCTGAAATTCAAGCTTGATTTTTTAGAATTTTACCACAAATGTATAATTTTTTTCCTGAACTACTACTATCGAAAGATGCTACCTGCCAAATTTCATAATTCTAGGTCAAACAGAAGTACCCTATTAATTTTGATTCCCTCTATAGTGTTTAAGTACGCGTTTTTTTGCGATATAAACGGTCATATCTTTTTATTAAGTAATTGTAGAAATACGGGTTTTTCAGGAAATCAAGGGACTGGTTTGAATTTCAACTCGATATCTTCAAGCGTTCCTAAGATAAAGGGTCTTGACAGACAGGCAGACGGACAACAAAATGATCTCCTAAGGGTTCCTTTTTTCCCTAAAATGTACAGAATCCTAAAAAAACTGAATAAACCAAAATATTTAAGAAGGCTCCCATTCTACAAAAATGATTTTTATTGCTGTTTTTATAGATATGGCACTTTGTGCTTTAGTCAGACTCGCATTTATTTCAGATACTCCAACCTTAAACATTTTATAAGCTGCCAATTAAGGGCCACAGTTTGTACAAAAGAAAATCTCCATAGTACGTACCTACTCAAGATTTTACTCTGATTTTCATTATCAGCTTCAACCACTCGCTTTATTGAAGTGTATTAAGACTTAAACAGGTCAAGAGCTTAAAAGCCCTTGTGAAAATCGTCATATAAATTTGCGCTTGAGCAACTTATTTTAACGATGACTTAAAAAAAAATAACTAGAAAGAAATATAGTACTTTATAAAAGTGCTATCAAATTGAAGTACGACATGTAGGATTATTATGAGTTACGTACTAGTATTTATGTTAAGAGGCTTATCTATTTATAGTTACAGATCTAGAAATAATGTAGATAAAATAACCTCTAATATATTACTCTTACTGGGAGCATTTTAATGCCAAAAAAAATAAAAAGAACAAACCTTGAGGCCAGTCGTGGCGTAGGAGCACTAGCGTGTTACTGTAAACGCGACATGTTGTGGATTCGATTCCCAGTTGAGAAAATTATATTTTTAATATTTTCATTTTCTTGCTCTGGCTACGACGCCAAGTGTGACATTGAGTTCTGCCACTCAACACGCAATGCCTTGAAAATTCAGCGGGAAGTGTGGTCAGAGTCTTGGACGATTTCCAAGAGGTTATTTTTTATGTTAGCATCACGCTGTATCCCGCAAATGGCAGGTTAGGAAGGGAGAACTTAGTTTTAAGACACTCCGTTGCCATTAATAAGCCGCAACATTATCTTGAAGGCTATTGCCGACAGTGGGGACTGTTCGCTGATGTAGCATAAGTGTGACAAAGCCAAGTCATTATTAGTCATTAAGTACCAACACTAGATATTAAGCTTCATTGTATTTTACTAACATTTTTGGATCATTGGTTGTCCGATTAATAAACATTTTTATTTTTATTTATTTTAAGCTTAAATTTGAAATCCCGCTACGTAAAAGTTTTTATATGTTTTATGAAGAGTATGTACAAAAATGTTACTTTTTATACGTTTTCTGAAATAGAGTACATAAAGTTTAAATAATTTATAAAACTCAGCACCAATTCAATTATAAACTGTTAACATTACATTAGGATAGGCACAAAAAGTTAAACAAACAAACAAAAAAAATGTTTGTAAAGGGAAGAAAATTTGATAACATCGCTAGGTTCCGCAATGACATCACAAAACCGGAGTTTGATTGAGTCGGAAATCGAGACAGTTAAACGCAAGATAAATTGGATCAAGTATGACGCGGATTTGGGAACGTGAAATTGTTTCAATTCAAAGGGAGGATGGCATGAATCTAATCATACATAGTCAATATAAGTCGAAATATGATGATAAAATGATTTACTTTAGTTTTTAATGTGTGTGTGCACAGTTATTAGAAGGATGATTAAATTATTTGATTTTAAACGCGAAGGTTGTGCGTTCGATTAACAGAGCTACTTCCCTTAAGGATAAATATATAAATTGAGCTTCTCTACTAAATAGTGTACCGAACCAGCAATCTTATCTTAACTTTAAACTTTGTAGTTAATTTGGCTACAAATTTGTTGTAAAACCCACTTAAGCTTAAACGAAGTTTGTCGAGGGTATTTTAATTATCTGTCACTTTTGTAGAACACAGCTGCTAAAAAGCAACTATGCAGAGTAAGGATGCCTTAAGAGAGTATTTACGATGAATAAATCAGTGATCCTTTTTTTTAGTACATTCGCAGAGTAAACCTGAATATCTGAACGTCTTAACTAAGCAGGCAATATGTCCCACATTAATTGCAAAATTTTCGAGAAACTGTGTCTCAAGTGGCGGAAATCAAACGAGCGCTCTGTCTGATTACCAGAGCGGTGAAACGGAAATAATTAATTCCCCTGAGTGGTGATCGAACCCACAACTATCGCGTTTACAGTCACTGTGCCGCTGCTCCAGGACGATCTAAGAAGAGAAGAATAAGGATTTATTAGTAAAAATATAAAAATACAAAAACCTTTGCTTTTGCGTATAATGGAAGAACTAAAACCAATTTCAAATAGTCTATACCACAAAATACAAAAATCTACTAAACATGATGTCATCATTTGCGGTACACTTTGCATGAAAACTTTTAACGATAGTCTCGCGTGCTCCGCTCAAAATTTACAACCAAAGTTACAAGTACAAAGAACGTAAAGCATCCTTTGGCTCACTTAATAATACGTCTTCGAAGATTTATGATAAACTTGGAGCGGACTAACTTTGTTCCTTCATAATAAAAGTATACAAGACAAATTGTGATTTGATAAATATTTTAAATTTTTTGTTGAATTATTTTGCGATTAAACACTCTTCGAAATAACGCGTTTAGAGTTCAACTGTTGCATTAGGATAATTCGGGAAATTTTTATTTTAAAATAATGGGACATTTTTCATTTTTTTTATGGAAACGACACGGCAAACGAGCGTGCGGGTCACCTGATGGTAAGTGATTACCGCCGCCCATGGCCTCGTGCAACACTAGAGAGTTACAGGTGCGTTGCCGGCCTTTAAGATGGGTTGGGCGCCGGGGCCCGGCATTACCTGATGCGAAACGCAGTGGCATAAAGCCACTACTTCACGCTGGTTTTAAATACCGGGGGTGGTAATGATCCGGTCGAGTCTGCCCATGCGTGTTGCCATTGCTGGCGACGTGACTCTAGCACACGTACTTTAGTCGCCTCTTACGATACCACCAGTATCAGGGTGATCCTATTCTAGGCCGGGATCACACGGCACAAAACTTATATACTCTATATATTCTTATATACTTTACATTTATTATTCAGATAAAATATCGCTTAATAGATTAAGTTTTAGGAATGCATTAACGTCTTAACTCCGTAACACCCATAGCAGATGCCTTCAACTGTCCAAGTTCTGTAGATAGCCAATTATCGTCTGAAGCGGCATTGACATTAATCAATTTCCGTCATACCAAGTATTTGTATTTTTGTGTGGAATGTTATTTTATTCAATCTTTGTTTATTATTACAGTAATCATATAAAGGAAAAGTTTTTGTTATTCTATTATTTATATTTATATAACTATTAGGCTCGAATAATCTAAATTAGGTAGACTTCATCATTAGCCAGGATTATACGTGGATCAGATAATACACCGAATTCAAAACTTGAGGTCCCATTATTGTCCAATTTATTAAAAATTATATTTTAAAAGATTACATACACACTGTGATTTTACAAATTTCATGAACATCATAACATCATCAATTTTAACATGTACATAAATGAAAATTTACCGGTTTATTCGCATAATTTACCCGCTTTCCTGTAAAAATCTAAGCTTCAACAATCAGCGTTCATTTCGTAGACAGAGATCAGGGCCAGGGGTCGCGTTAATGAGGGTTTCTCACCGACATTTCTTTTACACCCTCCTTTCTAATTACAGAGTGAACAAAGCCCAAGCAAATTAATATACGGTTTTCGCGGATATACCGCTATTTCTTGCTCATGTATGTACGATTTTTTTGAACTGATTAATGTGTTTTTTTGTAATGCAAAATTTGTAAAGTTTTAGGTTATTACTTTATGGTCATGTTGTTATTTTTATACAAATCAAATTTAATTCTACGTAAGCGTTTGAATTGACTAACAAGTGATTACAAAGAGGTTCTATGCTTAAAGGTATTACGAAAGTAAGAAGCGCAAGACATTGAAGTATTATTGGCACATAAATTTATTTGTTTTTTATTGTTCTACATAACTCGCAGTTTTGTTGGAAGATAACTTTTAGATTAAAGACAGAGACCAATGCCGCTATTAGTCTTATAATGCCAAATACGAACGTTCACAATCATGAAGTCGTCGTGACACAGGCACAAGCGTGGGACGTGCTTACACAACGGTTATAAGTTCAATTCCCAGACAAGGAATAAAATATTATCACTCTGGTAACGAGGCAAAGTGCAGCGTTGAGTTCCGTCATTCAACACAATGATTCATAAGAAAGTGGGGGAACGGAAGTCCTATTAATGAACGGAGTATATTTGCACTAGGTTCCCAGATTCCCTCTGCCTAGCCTGCTTTGTACGTGATACGGCCTAAAGCTAAAGAAATATAATATAATATAATTCTTCTTACATGTGGTTGAGCAATATCACACGTGTTGCCAGTTACAATTTACGCGAGATAAGTACGTTTTAAATTTATTTACACAGCTTGGGTTAATTACAAGTAGTTGATTCAGCTGCGATCGTAATTAATTAAGGTAATAATATTATATAAATATTATACTTCTACTGAAAATTGTATAAGCTATTGTAATTGATAATTCCTTGAGAATCGAGTGTTTGATTTAAATAAGAGTTAAATTAAAACACGTTTATTTGTCGAAGATTATTTTATTAATATCTGACTGGTTTTGTTCACTTACTTGATAATTGAATGAGATTTCTTTATTTTGTCTCTTGTTTGTCTATAGTTTTTAATAATTATATATATATTTGTAACTCGAATTATTTTAAATTATACCTTACAATAAGTAAGCACTTCTATCGTATACTACGTTTTTTATCTATGCTCTATACACGTTTGATAGACGCGCTAATGTTGAAATTATTGAAAAAAAATGCATTTTCCATTAAATACATGACACTAAAACCAATCGGAGAATTAATATAAACAAAAATTTAAAATTTTGCAAAAAAACTGGTAAAACCTCAATTTAACCTCGCGGGCGAAGCCGCGGATATAGTTAGTTTATTATACTAGTAGATTTTTAAAGTAAATTCACTAAATACAAGCGATGAGGTGAAGATATATTTAGTGAAATTGCTTAACAGTCGAAATCCAATATAATTTGGAATTGAGATAAATTATTTTGTAGGTAATTGTCTACTATCTATAATTACTTAACAAGCAACCAAACTAATGGAATTTGAGGTGATAGAATTAATTCGGGTATCGTATATCGTCTCGTTAGGTATACTACATAGTACATACAAATACAATACAATTGTAAAATCTCTAGAAAATATATATTCTTCCAGTCGATATTTGATTGTGTTCCTTCGAATGTATAGATTAATATAAACTTAAAAGTCCAAAAATCACTTACACCCTAATAAGGAGTTGAGATAAGACATAGTGCAGCGTTAAGTTAAGCTACTCAACATGCAATGTGTTAAACTTTGAGCGGAAGGAAATAGAAAACGGAGTGTCTTATAACTACTACTGCCTACCCCGCCATTAGCGGGATACAATATACAACTGAGAAAAAATCAGTACACAAAAATTATGGTTCAAATGACCATATTAAATGGGTTTTCTAGTTTTATTACTTACTATTAACCTAGCTAGTTGATTTTCTATTGATATTTGCACAAAATTTTCTCAACACTGAAGAACTAAATGATTTAGCGAAACTTTTAAACAAGCCATTACATAATTTAATGTTGTATGTTTTCCGACGACACCCCATTCTTTCAAAGACGATTATGATAAACTGTTTGCGATTCATGTTGACGTAGATTGATCATTTTTATCGCCCGGTTCATTGCATATTTATTGGGCCGCTTAACTCGATCAGAGTCTGCTCATTTCGTTCTATATTGAAAAAAATAACAACCTCACGCTGTTACGCACATATCCAGGTAGGCATACGGAACCTAGTGTTAAGACGCTCCGATTCCCATTCTCCGTTGAATTCTGAAGGCATTGGATATCGAGTAGCGGCGCTTTTACCTCTAAAATAGAGTTAAGAAATGAAAATACACATTTAAATAAATATTTGATTTCTTTGAGTGGAGATCAAACACACAACCGGTCGCGTTTACAGTCACATACTTGTACATCTGCGCCACAACGATCGATGTTACAGTCTACTAAGATCCCTCTATATTGGATTGGGCAAATTGAATTCTATTTGGATTCTTTTTGCTGTTGATTAAAATGCTAATTGTGTTTCACATGTGTGTAGACTACAATTCGTGCTACGAATAGATCTTCATATCGTTTGACTTAATTATCATACAAGACTAACGTTGTTGGAATTCCAAGACTTGTACCCATATCACAAGTTTTGTGTCATGTCTACATAGTATTTGAATGTAATTTAATTAATGGCTTTTTGATAGCTTTTGAAAATAAATTAAAGATAAGAAAGGCAGAAGGAGACCTCGGATGATCTTTGAGAACAAAATGTTGATAATATTGCAGAGATATAACATTAAAAGCACGAGGAGCCTTCAGAGGGTAAGATGAGGCATAAACTTCGAGGCATAAACTTCTTCATTACATAAATCTTAAAACATTTTTCGTCTGTCAGCTATTATAATATAATAATTAGTAGAGAAAACTTTTAAATAACATACCTGGTACTGGGTACAACGGAACTCCATTACTGAGGTCGTGGCTAATTGCCATAGGATATTCAGATGTCAGAGCAAATTCCCTTCGGTTTAAACCGTTAATGCAGTAACACTATGCCCAGGTATTTGTAGCAGCGAATTATACAAGTAAATTGTGATTGATTTTGTGGATAGTAACTAGTATTTGATGAATTTTAGATATTTATTGTGTTTTTTTATTGACTTCACGCTGTATTCCGCATGTGCTGGATAAGGTAAGGGAACCTAATGTTAAGATACTCCGTTCCCTACTTTCTGCTCAATTTTTGAGACATTGCGTGGAGACTAAGTTAAGGAACCTCAAAGCCGTACTTTTGCTTGTTACGAAACGTGAGCGAGGAAATGATTTTTTTTTATTTTTTTTTATTTATTTATTTTTTTTTATGGAAAAGACACGGCAAACGAGCGTGCGGTTCACCTAATGGTAAGTGACTATCGCCGCCCACGGCCCCGTGCAACCCCAGAGGAGTTACAGGTGCGTTGCCGGCCTTTACGATGGGTTGGGCGCCGGGGCCCGGCATTACCTGATGCGAAACGCAGTGGCATAAAGCCACTACTTCACGCCGGTTTTAAATGCCGGGGGTGGTAAATAAGTCTGCCCAAGAAAATAATTAAATTCCATTAAATAGGACCCGAGACCACAATCATGTTATTATAGTCAGCTACACCACGATAGTCTTAAATTAGTAATATGGTGACGACATTTACACCCGTATTAATGTCTTATTTAACAAGAGAAACTAAAATATTTTTAATGTAGAGTTTTCCACGACTGAGACTCGAACCCACAATACTCGTAAGTTCCTAAGCAAAGCAAAACCTTTAGAAGAAACTTAATTAAATTGTACTAATTCATAGTTTAAGTGAACTTAAAAAAAAAAACAAAAATATATATACAAAAATATACTAAAAAAGGAATATAAATGTACGTGCTTTCTTCACAATATGTAGCTGACAAATTAATTTGTTCTATCTAGGTTTTTGTTTATTTAATATGAGAGGGTTATATAAGGCACGTTCATGGTGATGAATAAACTGTATTTGGGAAAACCACGAAAGAATGTATATTTAAACCACGACGCAAAAAGATAGTTATAAGTTTGACGTGTCTGTCTGTATGTGGCAGCGTAGCTAATGAATTAATAACTTGCTTTGAGTGCGGTTTTTTAAATCGAAAGCCTTATTCATCTTGTCGGATTAGTAGCTTAAGAACTATAAGCACATTGCCCGCAAGTTTAGGCAATGATATTTCTGGGCAGTGGTGGATTTCAAATTTATAATTTTGCTAGTAGTAGTTCAATAAACTAGTTCTGAATAGAGGGTTTACTTAAATAAAATTAACAGTTTCTTGTTATTTTAAATATTTTGAACCTTGGTATATAAAAGATTTTGTTTGTATTCAAATCGCTTCAAATAATTCTTAAGAACTAGATAATTTATAGTAAACATTATAATAAGCTTTTGTGTATTGGTGGTTCATTTTCCTTTATACGCGACGTAATAACTTGTGGATTCTCATATTTTATTCTCATATTTTCTCATATTTTCTGCACACAGCAAGTTAGATAGAAGGAACCTGGGAACCGAAGGTTAAGACACTCCGTTTCCATTAAAACGTTCCATTCCTCACTTTCCACTGAATTCTGGAGGCATTGCGTGTTGAGACAACCCGCTTTGACTCGTGACCAGAGCGAGTAAATGAAAATAAAAAAATCAGCTTCACGCTGTATCCCGCACACAGCAGGCTAGGCAGAGGGAACCTAGTGTTAAGACACTCCGTTCCCCACTTTCTGCCGAATTCTGGAGGCATTGCGTGTTGAGTGGCAGAACTCAACGCCGCGCTTAGCCTCGACACCAGAGCGAAGAAATGGAAATATAAATTTAAGTAAATATTTCATCTCCTCGAGTGGGCATCGAACCCATAACTAGTCGGTTTTACAGTCACACTTCGTGCCTCTGCGCCACGACCGGCCTCAGTAAATGAAGATGCTATATATTTTATTTCCTCGAGCAGAAATCGAAACCTCAACCTGTCGCTTTTACAATCGCACGTGCGAATGTTTTTATATATACGTAATTACATAAAGTAATATATACCAAATTTTTTACATAATAAACAGTCAAGTTTTTGAACTAAAGTAAAGAAAAGGAAAAACTTTAAGTAAC